>VDFB02281492.1:638376865-638605009 GCA_007258455.2 Sequoia sempervirens
AAAAATGCTCTCCCCACACCACTTGCATATCCCCTTGGTCCTCTCACATTCCTCCACGGTGGTCTCCTCGCAGAAGAAAAACAAAGCATATACACCAACCCTCCTCTTCCACCTAATAATGAACTTGCATTATTCTTCCAGAATAACAAAAAACCTATCCTAGATCAAATGCTCAAGAGAATGAACTATCAAGGAAAAGGTTTAGGCCTTCATGAGCAAGGTATTATAGAGCCCATCCAAGCTAAAGAACACTTGTATCCACAAGGTCTTGGATGTACTACTCACGACTCGCAATCCAAAAATGTTGGTACAACCTCTAGATGTCCCCAACGAGCCTTTTCCAAAAGAAATATCGGCTCTTCCCATCGCCCCACCAAATCATATGTGGCCATCCCTCCTCCTCTATCATATCACCTCAAAACAACCATCCATCTTCCTCCTTCATCTGCTCCATCCATTTTGGGTCCTTACATCCCTCCATCTACCATGCCCTTGTTTCCTCCAGATCCTACATCTATTTTGGGCCCCTATATCCCAAAATCACCTCCTCCATCTCGGCCCTATCCAACCTTTCATCCATTCATCACCTATCCATCTCATCCATCATAAACATCCCTCTCACATACCCCATAGTTAGGATCAACAAAGGCACTTACCTAAACATCCTCCATCTACACATAATCCCCATACTCCTACACCCATCACTCCACATCATCCATCTCCTCACACCCATCCCATTGCTACTAAAAGCACTTTGGTTGTTAATAAAAAATGCATCAATCTAAACATCCACATGAATCAAAAGCTTCCCATGTACCCTCTAAAAGACATGTTAAAGCAAAGCAAAATCAAATCCAAAATCCAAATCAAATCTGTAGGTCGCAAAGGCCCACCAAAGCAAAGATCAAAACCATGTGGAACCCAAAGAACAAAGTTGCAATGCCATCACATGAAACATCTGCAAGAACATCCAAAGTCGCTAATCCAAAAGCTCGTCATACACCCCTTTCATCTCCTAAGTCTATTTTGGGTCCTTATGTCCCGAAATTCACCATTTCATCTCCTCCATTATCCCCCCATTCTCTGTCCCTTAATCTCCTTATCTTTTCACATCCACCACCACATGTGCCAATGTTGGTCATGAACACATCTCCCCATCATATATCCACCCCATCATTCTATCCATACCCTTTCCAGCATCCCATCCATTATCCCACATATCTCCCCCATCAAATCCCCCTAATTCATCCTCTTGCATAATCCATTTATCCTCATAAGGTTGTACCAACATCCAACAGTCGGTTCAAAAATGAGCTCTTACTACCTCATATAGAACTTGATACTTGAGTCATCCATCCATATCCATATCATGTATCTTCTAAATTCCTTTATCCACATCCCTATCCTTATCCATTTTTCATCCCCCTACTATCCAAAAAAAAAAAAAGTCAACAAAAAAGTCAAAAAAGTCAAAAAAAAAGTAAAGAGAAATAATCCATCCAATGGTGAAAACTTGGCAAACAAGCACCTTGGATAAGTACCATGATGAAAACCTGGAAAACAGGCGTCATGCGTAAATCCCCATCTGCACTTGGGGGCAACTTTCTGATATGCATTCCCTCCATCTGTTATGCTTCTAGCTATGCACCCGTCTTCCTGTTATCTGTCCTCTTCATAAATTCCTCCATCCCTCATATTTTCCGCATCCTACCATCATATCCCATTTATCTCCCATTCCCTCCATCCTTCTTGTGATCTTGATCAAAATTGAGGCACCTATCTATGCATTCTTTGGACACCTAATGGTATATATTCCCTTCATCCATGCTCTATCATATTCCTTGGTCACCCATCCTGCCCTCCTTCAGTTATCTCCTTTATCTTATCATCCACTCGTCTTACGTCCCTCATGCCTCATCATATATGACATATCTAGAGTGGGGGCATCTGCTTCCTTTGTGACATAGTCCTTGGAGAAATCATCTATCATAACATCCCTTCATCTCTCTATCCATCTATCACAGCATCACTTCCATCTCCCCATCCTTATTTTCGTATCCATCTATCCTAGCATCCCTTTCATCTCCCAATCTTTTTGTCCCTATTCATCTATCATAACATCCCTTCATCTCCCTATCCATCTATCACAGCATCCCTTCCATCTACCCATCCTTTTGTCCCCATCCATCTATCATAGCATCCCTTCCATCTCCCCATCTATCCTAGCATCCCTTCCATCTCTCCATCTATCCTAGCATCCCTTTCATCTCCCAATCCTTATATTCCTATCCATCCAAACAATCCCTCCCATCCCTATCCCTATATCTCTATCCATTCTTTCCTCTTTGTCCTCATCCCATCTCACAATCCCTTGTCATTGGTATCTGGCTATAAACCTCCCCCCATGCAACCCAATGTCATTTATCTACTCGTCATCACTCCTACTTCTCTTGCACATCTTTCCAGTCCCTATCACTTTTCATCACTCATCTCATCCTTTCAAGTCATTTTAACGATTTGGATAACTATCCCAGCCCTGAGCTTTATGTGATCGTCATCATCCTATCCAATCCACTAGGTCTATCCTATCTTGTCGTATCAGTCCCACCTTTTTATCCACTTGTCCTATCATCTTATCATCCTTTATCCATTGTTTGTCTATGCCCTTTTGTCAAACTACGTTGCCCCTACGCTTTCATGTAGGCAAGGTCGATCATTTGATCCGCCCCCGGGGTTCCATCCATCATCGATCTATATTGTCCACTTTTCTCCTGTTCTCCATCCTATCTTGGTCATCCATCGAAATCTCCATCATAGTCAGTCATCCACCTTTTGTCGAACTACAAGGGCTCTGCGCTTTCACGTAGGCAAGGCTAATCTTTGATTGGCCCCCGAGCCCCTAGGTCTTTAGGTTTTGTCAGTCCCATGTCTTGTCTTCCTTGTGTCGTGCCATCAAGCTATGCCCTTATCTAGCTGGTTCTTAACAAATGAAATCCACTTGTATCATGAAATCCAATCAATTTTGAACATCTCACGTCATGACGATCTTTTAGCTTCGTATCCATCATCGTCGGTCTCAACAAGATGCATCCTTCCTAACAAACCTCATCAATCCCATATATCCCCTCGATCCTATGGCAAAGGACATTTGAAATTGATTGAAATCTTTTGATGCTTTTGGCTTTTGTTTATCATTTGAGCTCCCTATCATCACTTGTCAAGGCCGCCATGATCCATCATATTATGGTGTGTTTTGATTGGTCAACATAGGGGCATATCTTGATCTTTTTATATCTATTTTTGTCTTCTTGGTTGTCCCACGTAGTACCCACCAAGATCCCCGAGGTCTTGTGTTATGCTGGGGCATCCTTTTGTTCTTGTGGTTATCTCAATACATGGCCAGACCAAGGTCTTTGTGACTTTGGGGTGTTGGGATAGCCTTCTTGTCTGTTGTGTTTATTTTATGCATTAGACACAATTACGCCTTGGTTCCACATACCCTGGCACTTGGTGTCTTATGCTATAGCAAAAATCAGTGCTCCGAAGATGGTAAATTGCATTAGGATTGCATTTCATTTTCCATTCTCATCATCTTGCATTTATCCCCCATCCCTTCACCCTTCTTCACCAATTCCCCCCATCCCCCGCCATCCTATTTTCCTATCCCTTCCCCTTTTCCCCCTCTACCCATCCCTATCCATCCCCCTATCCCCCTATCCCCTACCCCTTCCCTTTTTCCCCCATGCCATCCCTATCCATCCCCCTATCCCCTATCCCCCACCCCTTCCCTTTTCCCCCCCTATCCCCCATCCCCCATTTATTCCCTAACCTAACCACCCATCCCCTATTTTTCCTACCCCTCACCCCCATCCCCCATTTTACCTATCCCCATCCCCTACTTTTCCTAACCCCTACCCTATCCCCTATTCCCCATCCCCCTATTTTTCCTAACCCCTACCCTATCCCCTATCACCCATCCCCCTATTTTTCCTACCCCCTACCCTATCCGCCATCCCCCTATTTTTCCTACCCATGCCCATCCCCATCCCCATCCCATCCCTACCCCCTCGCTTCCCAACCCATCTCCTCTCCCCTCCCCTATTTTCCCTACCCCCCTCCCCTCCCATCCCCCTCTCCCCCTACCCTTCCCTCCCCTCCCCTCCCTCATCCCCCAGCTCATAGCACCATCAGTAAGCCTCCGCCCAGTGTGGCCCATGTGACCTCCGCCCAGTAGCGCGACAACTTCCGCCAGTGCCCGGGGCAGCGTACCGCGCATAAGGCGGTGCCCGCGGCAGCAGTGGCACCCCGCCCGGCGGACCGTGGTGTGACGGCGCCTCACTCCCAGCGTGAAATCGGTGGCGCCTCACTTGTGGTAGCGCCTCCACGCCCGCAGCCGGGAAGCGGCCGGTAGCGCCAGCGCAGCGCAGCGAGAACGCGTCTTGACGCCCTACCCGCCAGCAGCGAGGCGGTGGCTCCTTGACGCGGTGGCGGCCCTCTTTGCACCTTTGAAAATAAATTAACAATGGCATTTTTTTACGTACCCATTTTAATTTTTCCCGCCCCAGCTTTTTCCCTCCAATTTCTCGTTAAATTTGGACTTTTTTTTGCAAATCGATTTCGACCCAGTTCCTCATTTTCCTCCGCGAACAAAACCCATATCTTCGATTTTTCAAAATCGATTTTTGATTTTTACACCGACACTTCCGAGGGCCATAACTTTTGACTCGGGTGTCCGTTTGAGCTGAAATTTGACGGGTAGTTGTGTTATGCGATAACGAGTGGATTTCCAATAGGTTTCTATGAAAGCTGTTGGAACCCATTTTGACCCATTTTCGGGGCCTCAAAGTTTCATCTTGACCCTCAAAATCCCAATTTAGTATTTTTTCCAACATTTTGAAAAATTGTTTTCACTCGTAACTCAAAATGCATATCTCGAATTTGGGATGTTAGTTGGCAATTCATCCTATCTCCCCAATGGGTATTTCTTGGAAAAATTTGGGACTCCCAAAAGTCTATCCATGAGGTTTCCTAAAATGACAAAATTTGACAATTTTTGAAAATTGCCAAATCGGAAAAAATCTGCTTGTCAACATCTTATGCCCTTTTAAACTCTGGAACTCGGTGTAGAATCAATCCAATCATATCCTTCAACCATTCTAGTCTTCAATCCAATCCTCATCTGAGCTTTAATCTCATCCCAATCTAAGCTTAACCAAACCCCTCATCTGAGCTTTCATCCATCTGCAGTCCAAATCTTTTGATATTGAACCAAATCTTCAATCTCACAAATCAATCTTCTCCTTATCTGTTCAATTTAGCCCAAATCACTTAATCAAATCCTTGGTCTTTTCCCCAGTCTCGTTACCAGTCTTGACCCATCATCATCCATTCGTATCATTCCCTATCCCTTTGGTGTTGTTTTGGGATGTATCCTTCCCTCATCAACAACACTTTCATCCTCATCATTGAGAGGTATTCTTCCCTAACCTTTGGTGTTGTTTTGGGATGTATCCTTCCCTCATCAACAACACTTTCATCATCATCATCAGGAGGTATTCCTCCCTATCCTTTAGTGGTGTTTTGGGATTTATCCTTCCCTCATCAATACCACTTAGTGGATGTATCCTTCCCTATCCTCGTGTTGTTTCGGGATCCTTCATTCCCTCATTAACAACACTCCATCCATCATCAACCCCATTTTGGCTTGTACCTTGACTAGGGAAACATCACCTTTTGAAATCCATTTGTGCTTCATCCATCTCCATATCACTTACTCTCTTACCCATCACCTTGCATCATCTTCCTCATCTCCCCTTGCATCACATCATCTATTTCGAGAGCCCACCCGTGTTCTCTTGAACCCGCATGTCCTCTCGGGGGCATCCTTCATCCTAATTTTCATCATTTTCTTTTTCCCTTCCTAGTCACTCCTTTGGATGGTAGGGCATCTTTCCAATCTAACCATCTGCTTCTAGGTTCTATATTTTAATATTCTTTGAAATGATGCTACTTTGTAGCACCATCTCAAGAGGGAAAATGTAGACATCCAAATTGGACACTTAATTTATCCAAATTTATCACTTTTCATCTAAACATCCTCTTATCAGAGTTAATTAAGTAATATTACTATTATTTAATTAATATCTTTAATTCCGCCAAATCCCTAAGGTATTTAATTAATAATTAAATACCTTACCCTCCTTAATCCTCTTTTCATCAAATAAATTAAATAAATATTACATTTATTTAATTCCTCACATGTCATTTTCATCTAATCCTAATCCATCTCCTAATTTCTTCATTAGGGATGTGCACATGCCTAATCCTTGATTAGGATGTGTCACATCCTCCAACTTTTGCAAGTTGGCTTCTAATCCTCATTTATCCTCTAATTACTGATTAATTAAGCCTAATCATTCTCCAAGAAATTTTTAATTCCTTTTTATTTGTCCTAGATTCCCCTTTTATATGTGAATTTTTAATTCACATTCCATTCTTCAAAGGCTTCTAGAACCTTGGACTTGTCCAATCTCCACATGTGACCAACCTTGGACTTGTCTAATCTCCACATGTGACCAAGTCCCACCTTTTGGGCCCACCTTTTACCTCCTAGATCATCCTAGGAATGTGAATTTTTAATTCACATTTATATCCTCCAACCACCTTTCCTTTTCCCATGTAGATTTTTGAGGAATTCTAAAATTCCTCAAATGTCCCTTTCACTCCCACTTGGGGACAAGAAATCCCTTTTTGTGGAAATCCTCTCATCCCCCAAGGTGCATGTCCTTTTCCACCTCATGTACCTTTTTGACAACTCATCTCCACCTCATATCCTCTTGTCCACTTCACCCTCCACATGTCAAGATGTGAGGGCTTGTGGGTTCTCAACCCACCATAGCCCTTCATCTTGACCTTGTTGGATCAATCTTGACTGTTGAATTCTCTAGAGAATTCAAATTCTCCTATAAATACCCCCTCTTCAAGGGCATTTTCAACACTTTCATTTTGAGCACCCTTATGCTGCCAATTTGCATTCTAGAACACTTTGCATTTTGATAACTACATGCTGTCCATTTGAATCCTCAAGCCTTTTTCAATCATTCAACCATCTTTATTCATCATTTTGCATATTGAAGCTTGCATTTTAGTCACTCAATCCATCATCTAAGGAGCACACAACCAATCCAAGCAAGGGCCAATCAAAGAGGTATCAACAACAAGGGAGGTAAAGGTGTTTGTGTTTTTATCTTATTTGCATTCCTTTTCGTTGAACCACTCTTTTGGCTAATCTTGAGGTGTCCTTGGTATTTTGTTATTCATGTTTCTTAGTTAGTTTTGCACGTTTAGAGTGGTAGGAATTCCAAGGTATACACTTTGTTATTTGGGAAGAAAGTTGTTATTTTTTTCATCCTCAAAAAGGAATTCTTACAATAATAGGCTTTATATTAAGCATAATAAGAAACACTTGTTGCCACATACAATGTGTTCAAAACCTTTTTGAATCTATTCAAGGAAGAATTCAAATTAATTTTCCAAGATTGGCTTATAAAAAATGAAACAATATAGCCATTGAAGCTAGAGAAGAACACTCAACAATGCCTTATTGGAAACAACATAAATTGTATAGCATAAACTATTTGGTTACATTGCAACCATCACCACAAAATGGATTCCACAAATGAATAAATGACAGGTGTTATTACAATCATCACCAACACACGAAAAACATACAATAATTAATGTTGATGCCAACCAACATTTAATTTCACTGGCCTTCTCTATACAAGCAACAAACAATCTACCAACCTAAAAATATTCGCCACCTTTTTCTTGACCATGGGAATGCTTAAAAACTGGGAAGATTGATGAAAATTCTGACCAAAGTTCACACATCCACCTTTTTCCTGACTGCGGGAAGGCCTAAAAACTAGGAAGGGTGATGAAAATTCTGACCAAAGTTCACACATATAGCCTATTAGCTAAAAATTATTACCAAAGTTCACACATATAGCCTATCGGCTAATTAACTATTTGGTTACATTGCAACCATCACCACAAAATGGAAGCCACAAATGAAACAATTTTGGACTCAATAGCAACCCAGATGGAAAAACCTAGAGAACAACCTTTTTTCAACAACACCCCATCAAAAATGAAATGATAACATCAACTATTTTATTGCCTTGCCAAAAATAAAACAATATAGCCAAAAATTTGTAAACAATGCCTTAGTGAAAATAACACAAACTATTTAATACCCTTGCAACCATCAACACCACACAAAAACCATAAGTGGATTAATATAGGTTTCAACAACAACCTAGATGGAAAAATCCATAGAACAATCTTTTTTCAACAACACCTTATTGAAAATGAAACAATTTAGCCTAAGCTATTGCCTTACAACCATCAGTGCCACACACAAACCAAAAATGGCCACGACAAAATGAAATCCATAAATCAAACAATATTTGTTTCAACAACGACCCAAATGCAAAAACACACAGAGCACAAAAAATCACAATGAGAAACCCATGCAAAACCATACACACAAAATGCAAACCATAAAAGAAACAATATTGGTTTTAACAAAAAATATATAGTAATATATAGTCTCTTCTCAATAACACCTTATCAAAAATTAAAACAATATAGCCTTTTCAACAACACCTTATCGAAAATGAAACAATATAGCCTAAGCTAGATAACAACAATGAACAATACCTTATGGAAATCAACATGAACTATATAATGCTAGCTTACAAACCCATGCAAAAATATAGTCTTTTCTCAACAACACCTTATCAGAAATTCAAACAATATAGCCTTTTCAATAGGACCCTATAAAAAATGAATCAATATCAAACAATATTGGTTTCAATAGTGACCTAGATGGGAAAAACCATGCAAAACCAAAGCCACAAAATGCATACCATAAATAAAACAATTTTGGTTTTAATAAATAATATAGTCTCTTCTCAACAACACCTTATCGAAAATTGAAACAACATAGCCCTTTCAATAGCACCTTATTGAAAATGAGACAATATAGTTTAAGCTAGAAAATAACAATCAACAATGTCTTATGGAAATAAACATAAATTGTGTAATGTTAACTATTTTATTGCATTGCAACCATAGCCACAAAATGGAATTGGTTTCAACATCGACCCAGATGGGAAAACCCACAAAACACAAAAAATCACAGGAACAAACCCATGCAAAAATATAGTCTTTTCTCAACAACACCTTATCAAAAACACAACAATCTATCCTTTTCAATAGAACCTTATCAAAAATGAAACAATATAGCCTAAGCTATAGAATGACAATCAACAACACCCTATGTAAATCAACATAAATTGTATAACATTAACTATTTTATTAAGTTGTAACCATACCCACAACACACAAGGCATAAATAAAAAAATATTTGTTTCAACAGCAACCCAAATGGAGAAACCCACAAAACACAAAAATTCACAATGAAAAACCCATGCAAAACCATAGCCACTGAATATGAACCATAAACAAAACAATATTTCTTTTAACAAACAATATAGTCTTTTATCAACAACACCCTATTGAAAATGAGACAATATAGCCTTTTCAACAACACCTTATTGAAAATGAGACAATATGGCCTAAGTTGGACAACAACAATCAACAATGCCTTATTGAAATCAACATAAACTATATAATGTTAACTATTTTAAAGCTAGACAACAACAATTAGCAATGCCTTATGGAAATCAACATAAACAAGATAAGGACGAGATTACAGATTTCAATGCTTTGTGGAAATTAGCAATGCTTTGTGGGTCCTACGAAGCAAAGGAACTTTCTAGAACAGGTTTTCTATCTATAACTGTATTCAAAATAATATCTCAAAAATGGGTGGGGAACGGAAGAGGGTTGAACCTACCAGATTTGAGTCACACACCAAGAATGCCAAATCTTGGAGTAAAATAAGGGGTGGCTTACTTCCGTTCATTGAGAAACTCCATGGCCCTAAGGAGGAGATTACAGATTTCTTTGAGAAGAATTGGAACAATGGGGAGATTCTCCTCTTTGGCAGGAAAGTTCAGATTGATGAAGCTTTGATTGCGGAGGTGACTGGAATTCCAATGGAAGAGCATAAATTCTTCAGAGATAGGAAATTCTCTGACGAAGCTGTGTTGAGGTTCCCCAAATCTGAAATGGAGAAGCAAAAACTTGTCAAGACGATGAATAGTTACTATGAAGCAGACACTATAAAAGCATTATGGAGAAAAGTGTTAAGGGTTATCATGGAGTACATCACTCTCGACGGTTGCTTCACTAGGGTTTATGGATATCACTTCATGCTGCTTAATCACTTCCAACATAAGGTGTGTGTCTCTATCCCCTTCTTCTTGCTCTATTCCCTGAGAAATAGCTTTTCTGATCACAGTAGAAGCCCTAAAAGATACCCGATTCTTCACACGGGTCTTTTAAGGCTCATTTATGAGCACTTTCAGAATATGCCTACCCTTCCAAACCCTATAGCCCCTTTGGAGCTTGATGAAGATGATACTGAGCCTAGCATTTCTGATACCAAAGCTTCCCCCGACTGTGTCAAGAGCTCTTTGCCTCCTCTGCCCCCCCTTCTACCTCTGGCCACTCCCCTCAACCTTCTGGCGCCTGCTCTGCTTCTACCTCTGGCCGCACTAACCCTATTGCCAATTTGGTAAGCTCTAGCTTTCTGGTTAATAAGCTTGTTTCCTACCCTGACGACTCCCCTGTTGTTTCTGCTAAGGCGGCCAAGGTTAATCTTGAGGACCCCCACGTTCCCCAGAATATTCAACAGGAGAACTTTACCCCCCCGAGAGGTGCGGAGTCGGTGATTTTTGGGGTCAATTCTGAATGTGAGCCCCCTTTTGACTTCGTTGGTAATGCCAAGAGCTACTTTCGGGACCAGTTGAATTCTGCCAAATGGGTTTTTCATGAAATAAGAGAGCTGAAAACAAAAAATTTGTCTCTTCATAGCAAGCTGGGGGAAATTGAAGCCAAAGTTACAGGGTTTATTTAGCTCGAAGCGAAGAAGAATTACAACGTGAAGGACACTACTCAAAAGGACAACACATTCGAAAACGATATTGAAAAAATCAAAGGTACTATGAAAAAAATTGCTAAGCAAAATTGTAGAATTGCCAGACATAACTCTGTTATCATCAGGGAAATGTCCGAAAGACTGGAGAAAACCTAGAAGAGAGCTCTGATTGTCGATATTGATCAGGAGAAAGACTAGGACGAGGAAGCTAGAATCTCTAAACGTACCAAATCAAGCACGAAAAGGAAAGCCCTAACCACCCCAAACATGACTCAGATTTTTATGGACAGGGTCCAGGAAATGGCGGACTTGGAAGAGGTTGCGGACGAGCTCCTGAATTCTATGAATTAGCTGTGGCTGGGCCCAACTTTTTCTGTTTGCTGGCCTTTTTCTGGTTTCTTTAAGGCTTTTTGTTGCTGCCTACTTATGCTGGTTTTTATCTTTCTGGCATTTTTTTTTTTTTGGACCTCTATTTTGGTCTCTTCCTGTATTGTTACTTCGCGGTTTTGGGTCCCTGTAAAACCCGTTTATCCCCCCTTTTATCAAAAACATAAACAAGATAATGTTAACTATTTTATTATGTTGCAACCATAGCCACAAAAATGGAATTGGTTTCAAGAATGACCTAGATGGAAAAACCAAGAAAACACAAAAAATCACATTTACAAACCCATGCAAAAATATAGTCTTTTCTCAACACTATCTTATCAGAACTTGAAACAATATAGTCTTTTCAACAACACCTTACCGAAAATGAGACAATATAGCCTAAGGTAGACAACAACAATCAGCAATGCCTTATGGAAATCAACATAAACTGTATAAGGTTAACTATTTTATTGCATTGCAACCATAGTGACAAAACCCAAGGCATAAATCAAACAATATTTGTTTCAACAACGACCCAGATGCAAAAACCCACAAAACACAAAAATGCATAGTAACAAACCCATGCAAAAATATAGTCTTTTCTCAACAACACCTTATCGAAAATGGAACAATATAGCCTTTTCAACAGAACCTTATCGAAAATGAAACAATATACAATATAGTCTTTTCTCAACAACACCTTATTGAAAATTGAAACAATATAGCCTTTTCAACAACACCTTATCGAAAATGAGACAATATAGCTCAAGCTAGACAACAACAATTGAAAAAAAATTGTATAACATTAAAAATTTTATTTCGTTACAACCATAGCCACAAAACATAAGCCATAAATTAAATAATATTGGTCTCAATAGTGACCCAAATGGAAAACCCCACAAAACACAAAAATGCATAGTAACAAACCTATGCAAAAATAGTCTTTTCTCAACAACACCTTATTGAAAATAGAACAATTTAGCCTTTTCAATAGAACCTTATCAAAAATGAAACAATATACAATATATTATTTTCTCAACAACACCTTATCAAAAATTGAAACAGTATAGCCTTTTCAACATCACTTTATCAAAAATGAGACAATATAGCCCAAGCTAGACAACAACAATCGACAAAAACTGTATAATGTTAACAATTTTATTGCATTGCAACCATAGCCACAAAATGGAAGCCATAAATTAAATAATATTGGTCTCAATAGAGACCCAGATTGAAAAACCCACAAAACACAATAATGCACAGTAACAAACCTATGCAAAAATATAGTATTTTCTCAACAGCACCTTATTGAAAATGGAACAATATAGCCTTTTCAACAAAACCTTATTGAAAATGAAACAATATATAATATAGCGTTTTCAATGGAACCTTATCAAAAATGAAACAATATAGAATATAGTCTTTTCTCAATAGCACCTTATCAAAAATTGAAACAGTATAGCCTTTTCAACAACACTTTTTCAAAAATGAGACAATATAGCCCAAGCTAGACAACAACAATTGACAAAAATTGTATAAGGTTAACAATTTTATTGTGTTGCAACCATAGCCACAAAATGGAAGCCATAAATTAAACAATATTGGTCTCAACAGAGACACAGATGGAAAATCCCACAAAAGAAAAAAATGCACAATAACAAACCCATGCAAAAATATAGTCTTTTCTCAATAGTACCTTATCAAAAATGGAACAATATAGCCTTTTCAATAGAACCTTATTGAAAATGAAACAATATACAAGATAGTATTTCTCAACAACACCTATCAAAAATTGAAACAATATTTCCTTTTCAACAACACCTTATCAAAAATGAGACAATATAGCTCAAGCTAGACAAAAACAATTGAAAAAAACTACATAATGTTAACAATTTTATTGTGTTACAACCATAGCCACATAATGGAAGCCATAAATTAAATATTGGTTTCAACAGCGACACAGATGGAAAAGCACACAAAACACAAAAATGCACAGTAACAAACCCATGCAAAAATATAATAAATTGTATAACATTAACTATTTTATTCCATTGCAACCATAACCACAAAATGGAAGCCATAAATCAAACAATATTGGTTTCAACAACGACCCAGATGGAGAAACCCACAAAACACAAAAATTCACAGTAACAACCCAAGAAAACCATAGCCACAAAATGCAAACCATAAATGAAACAATATTTTTTTTACAACCAATATAGTATTTTCTCAACAACACCTTATCAAAATTTCAAACAATCAACAGTACCTTATCAAAAATCAAACAATATAGCCTACCACAAACCATGAACCACAAATGAAACTATATGGCAAAGGGTTCTTTTGATATGCACCTCTTCCCGCTTGCTTCAAACACACCTCTTCTTGCTAGCTTTCTCTCCACTTCCTTGTTTCTTGAACGCCTACAAAAAGGGCACAAATTTATGATAAGAGACACTTTTGTTTTTCTTTTGCAACCATCACCCCATGCAAAAAACACAAAATAACGTCCAACCATCTTCACAAAATCTAGACAACACTTGATCGAACTTACACCTTCATAGAAGCTTACCCTCCTCACTCACGGCTCTGATAGGAGGCATAGCAACACAACGAGACCCAACAATGCCTTACCAAAAATTGCACATACATTCGCTATGTTTCCCGAGGTTTTAAATGGTAGGTGTTATTACAACCATCACCAGTACACAAAAACCATACAACAATTAATGTTGATGTGAAGCATTTTTTTATTTCTTCAGCCTTCTCTATCCACATGGTGGAAAAGCCACTACCCTCTTCCCAATGCACACCAAGCACATTTTTTTAATGAAAAGAACATCCACCATCTTTTTGATGACTACCAAAATGCTTAAAAACTAGGAAGGCTGACGAAAATTTTGACCAAATTTCAAAAACATCCTCCACCTTTTTCATGACCACCAGAAGGCTTATAAACCAGGAAGGCTAATGAAAATTCTGACCAAAGTTAACACATATAGCCTATCAATTAATTACAGTTGGCTTTTTAAAGAATTTAAGCAATATTTTAAAATTAGATAAACAATTTAATATTTTATATTATTATTAATATATTATGCAAGTTATTTTTTCAACAACCTATTAACAAAAAGAACCCTTTTTATTATTATTCAATATACTTTTAGAAATAAAGTAAAATAAACATAATGCATATGTTTTTATTTAATATATTAATTTACTAATGTAATAAAATTATTTACTAGTTAAGTTCATGCACGAAAATGAGATGTGGCATCCTTACCCCTAGGAAGAGGCATCATCTCGATGTCTTAATAAAAATAAAGAAATTAGTGTAACACAATATGCCAAACAAGTATTCTAGTATAGAAAATTAGGTATCACAGTATGCAACAAAATACCATATAACATAATTTTTTTCTTAACATCCAAAATCATTTATCTTTCAAAATATTGTAATCTCAAAGCTTAATTAGGAAAGTCAAATTATAACATTCAAACAACACAAAGAATACACTTACATAATACACTTGGTCAAAATACACACAAAATGCACAAAACATATGAACCTATGTGGTGTGTGCAAGATAATTCCATCATACTCACTTTTACACTTCAATTTTCATCAATAGTGTTAGCCCATAAACCAAAGTCTAAGCATATAGAAATTAATGCTCAAAGTAATAACATGATAACTATTTATATTTCTGAAAAGCATCTAGATTATCCATCAATTTTAATTTATATTCAAGCATTAAAAATATTATGTAGTCTAAATCATATTTATCCATAATCATTACATATCTAATCAATATTCTCACCAAGTCTAGGCTCCAACATATTACATACAACTCTAGAGGGGTGGAAAATGCTTCAACTAAAAATTTATTTGAACCAATCATTAGGTGCTTAACCACCTTAAAGATCACCACACTATCCTCACTAGATCCCCTTACAATTGATGTTATGAACTATCAATTGGGTCCAACCATCTAAAAGCCAACTAAGAGCAACACAAGGTTCCTTAGAGGGAAGATTCTAGCAAACTATCTCTAAAACGCATAAGAAATCCCATACATCAAGGCTTAGCAACCCCAAAACTCACACTACAACCACCAATGAAGTAGTTGAAAATAAAGCATAGGATTAGAACTCATATCTTCACTATCATGATGCTCACTATGACCCTCATAAGGTTTAATCAATTTAATAAGATCATGAATTCAAGATAAAAAAGAAGACCACATCCACTATATGGTTCAACCACTAATTATTCTCAAGATAGCCAATTCCTCGAATAGAACTACATCTACTTCTAGCCTTAAGCTAGGAACACCATTAATAACCTAGGACAATTTTCCAAAACCCACTAGGTCAACCTCAACTGGTTGACTTAACAAGGGATATATAAATAGTATAATGTTTAATAAACATAATATTGTGTGATGAACAATTAATAATGCACCTATATACCCAAATGACTCAATGTGCATCTTCACATTATTAAATAAATATCCATCTAATACCAAAGTACTAGGAAACATGATCAGAAGACCACAACAAGCAAAAATAAGCTAAGCAAGAATACAGCCAGTTGGTGGATTAAATCATGGAACATATAACCATCTAAGTACTAGAAATATATTCAATCATGATGCAAACATAATTATCCACAAATTTAAATTCACTCAAATATCACATAATTCCATAAACACTTAATACAAATATTTGATTACACTTTAATTGATTCCAATTATAAGGATATACATATAAATTAAAGCCACTCAAAGCTAGAAAAACATGTGCATACAAGAATTTTATAATAATTCCTAAATACCATGCAACATCTACTTCTATTTCATTAAGAATAGTAACTAAAGCATTATTATTTTAGTTAAGATGAACACCAAAACTTAACACATTCTCTGCCATCTACTCCCTAGTACATTCTATCAGGGGTTAATTATTTTTTATGTGAATAAATGTTGTGTACCTAGTTAATTCACTCACTAGGTAATTAGGGGACATATTCACATGTTAAGTTTACTTAGGATATAAGATTCCTTCTAGAAGGATGGATTGTCTTTTCTAGAAGACTTATCTAGCATCATTTCTTAGGTAGTCAGTTAGTTGTCACATGTCATAAGATTATGACACATGTCAATATCACATTACATACTACATCTCAACCTTGGCTATATAAGCAAGGCTTCATATGTTCTTTGTGGATATTTGGATTGGCATTCTTGCATTCTTAATGATAGCATGATACTTCTGCCATTTCTCTCTTGTGGAAGTTATTTTGTCTTGTAGGTGATCCTAGGGTGTTTGAGGAGTTCAACATAAACTCCAATTATGAACATGATAGGGAATGATCATAAAATAATAATAGGATCAACAATTTCAAACATTTGAAATAGCGACCACAAGGATAAAATATAGTCAAAGAGGGGGAATTATCAATTCCAATAGTAAATCATAAAATGTCCACAATGAAATAATAAGTGAAATGTGACCAAGGGCCACAAAATAGAGATGGAAAACTTGGTGACTAATCCACTCATAAAAGAAAAATAAATCCAATGTCGATCCATAACCAATAATGACAGATTTCATCAATAACCAAAAGTAAGCATCAAATGTCAAGAACATGATCACATAAAATGAGTGACTAAGGTTATCTACATTTGAGGGAGTGACAGCTACACGAAACCTTGGGGAACTACATCCAAAGTGTGTTAGAGAGAGTATACTAAAACACAATACAAACATAATCCATCAATTTCAATCAACCATGCCCAATGAGAACCACACGAACTCATACACTTCATCTCGACATGATCACATTATAGTGCAAGAAGACATATGGAAGGTTTACTATGATATCCACAAATTCTATCCAAATAAGGGTAGAAATGTATCTAAGTACCACTTTAACAAGGAATTTTTTTAATTTCATGCAAGACACACACACATTACCCACATCATATATCACTACCACATGGTAAAAAAAATGATATCTATATATTTCATATTATATCTATGTCTTTCATAGGGAACATTATAGTGAAGGTTCTACGACCAATTATTATAATGTTGGACTTATAAGCATAACTTATTTTAACAATTAAACATGCATTTCATACAAGAGTGAAATAATACCAAATTCCTATCAAGTTTCTCACAAGAATCCAAAGGAAAACATCATTGGGGACATAAGTCATTGACCCAAATGTTCTATTATGACAATACAACATTTTTTAATGCACTTATTTGATCACTTCACATATGTGATGTTACTTCACAAAGAATGCAATACACAATTCATCATAAGAAATATTACCATAAGAATACATTTTTACATTTCAGGCATAAGAAATACCCACATTGATTTCAATACATAAGTCACATAAGACATTTCATAATACTCTACCATGAGTCAAGACATTAACACCAATTCCAATCAATGCATCGGTATACATACATCCAAGGAGAACACACAAGAATTATCAAGGCCACTCAAGGATTGCCATGCATTCAAATTTTTCATTAATCAAGACATCGAGATATCAATCACATATGAAAGAACTTCTCAAAATACTCAAGGATCTAATTAACCCTCACCAAAAAGTATTTCTCAAAAATATCATACTAGGAAAAATGGTAATAATACTTGTTACCAACAACACAACCACACATTCAAAGACCCATCCAAAGATTCTCACATAGTAAGCGACACAACAAAGAGGGATCATTCCCCACTCATGAGACTATTCAGGGCTATCTTTCCATCCCCATCAAATGCATAAAATCTAAGAGGTAATCTTCCTCATAAAATACATGACATGGGTTGGTTTATATTAAACTTACTAAATGCCACCCAAGGAACCCATTGAAGGAGCCAAACATAGACTCGCTGACACAAGTACTTTCTTGATCATGCACTAAGTACTAAAAACCACATTACAATACATAACTTATAGATCCCAATGCTTCCAGAATGGCTATAAAATGACTTGGATCAAGTTTCCATCTTGGCATAGTAGGGCAAGGCCCTAGTGTTTAACCTAGAGCTCTGATACCAAATGTAACGTACAATCTCAAATAATAATAATAATAGTACATTTTTAGAGAGAAATAAATTCATTTACAATAATTCAAGAGAATTGTCCTCATTACAAGTCATGTCATCATTTGAGATTACAATCTTACATGGGACATAAATACAAAGCATATTGAGATACAAATATTGACTTGTACAAACCATCAAAAAAAATTCATAATAGTAATATAATGAATGTACAAATAATGTACATAAACACTAGAATCATCCACAATAGATGTACAAACTAGAAGTACATATTCCAACAAAAAGTCAATAATAAAGCTTTTGACCACCGTCAACTCTCTCATAATCATCTAAAAATTAGTAGATGAGAACATGACCTAGACACTTTTTCTCTCCAACCATGAAGCTTACGCTTCCCAGGAGAGTTCTTCTTGACATGAAGAACCATTGACCCTACACAAGATGCTTAGCAAAAGGAAAACAATATAAAATATGGAATCTAATACGTGCGTAGTATATCTACATTCATTTCTATCATACTAGATCATCCTATGATCTATACTAGGATATGACAGAGAGTAATAATATAAAATAAATCCATGAATTTCAATGGTCTACAATCACTTGGCCAAGCATATATCCATATACAACTAATCTAAGTAGAACTAGAAAAGTAGTCTACACTCCCTAACACCCATATTCAACACCCATCCTAGAAGGCGACTTTCCACAAACACTCATAGAAGACAATAAATAAAATCATGGAAGATAGTAAATAAACACTCATAGAAGATAGTAAAACACTCTTTATTATTTCTTCCAAATGATTAAGTCAACATCTTCCATCAGCTCAAATCTTTCATGCATTAAAACAGAAATCTATATATATATATATATATATATTTAATCAACATGGGAAATTTCCTTTTGACAGGAAATATCACACTTTTTGACATATATATTGTTTAATATTGACTTACAATTATTTTCTTTTCGTGCAACTAGTATTAACATGCAATTATCTTTTAGTGTCTCCTCTTCATGCAAATGATTTTATGAGCATAATTCCTAGTTCCCAATCTTTCATGCATATCATGGCAAATTAATAAAAATTACATTCGCTATGCAACTAATTATAAACATGCAAATTTATCTAATATGATGTTTTCCAATTTCATGCAATATTAATGCACATTTTTATTTATCAAGCTAACACAGTTTTAGTAAAATCGTAATGAATTTCTCATTTGAGGAAATTTAAAAATTTGCTACAGAAAGCTAGTGAGGATGGGAAAAAAACTCAAAAATAGTTTGAAGATATTTTCAATACTTAAAGAGCAATTCAAAGAAAAAATTAACTGATATTTGTAGGTCATGAAAAGAAGAGTTGGACTGCCTAACATAGAGAAATTTAAGAGCACTAGAAAAGAATTTATATATGTTTGTTGTTATAATTTATCCAATTACTTAGTTTTAGTGACTTTGTACTATATATATACATACATATATATATATATATATATATATATATATATATATATTTCAACCTTATACCATTTATACATGTACTAAAATTAGCTCACATAACTCTAATTGCTCAAGTAAAAATTAGAGTGTAGCTCCCTCACATAGCAAAGAGAGTTTACATTGACTTAATTATTTCCATCACCTCACAAGAAGGGTTGAATTACTCTAGTAAGCTTTTGAATCTATTAAAATTTGAGACGTACAACCAAACTATAGTTGTTGCCCCAAAATCTTATGGTTCTCTCTTAAGTTTACTAAAATCATATTTAAAAGAGCTAATTGAAGGTGTGGGATTGTGTAGACGCCACTCTTAATGTTTTTTTTATGTTTTTTTTTAAGGATTTTCACGTGGTTTTAAATTGCAAGGTACCTTGAAGGGTCAATTCAATGGGGTTTCTGCATCTAGTAATCCCTCTATAGGATTTTAAAGATCACGTGTGATCTAAAAAAACTATTGCTTCAAATCTACTATCAAAGCTAAGCATTGTCCTAATCCTTATGACACATTTAATTAAAAAAAATAAAATCAGATCTTGCATGTTGTAAATTGAGGTGCAATTCCAAATAATTTGTATTAGTTTTTAAACTCAAAACATGGCATTTTATACAACTATTCTAGAAAGAGTAAATTATAGAGGCATAGGAGTGGAGATTTATATCTACAAGCCTTGAATAAATTCAAGAAAAGGGTACTGACGGTATGGTTGAAGATTTATTAAAGCCACAAATTAAATATTAAATTTTCATTTTCTTGAAGGATTTGGCCTATAGTGGAAATGCATGCATGAGAGAAATTTCAAATATTAAGTTTTCTAATAACTTAAACCCTATAATAGATATGCTAACAAATACCTAAACAAAAAATAAAGATCAAAATATCTTCCAATTGTGATCATTGTATTTTTAAAATTATGAAATGCATATTTGGAGGTCTCATTATATTGTTCATAATGGCATTGCATACTTGAATATGCTCCAAAGGTAGATTACAAGAACACTCACATGAAGATTTATGTTTAGCACACCTCTCATATTTTTAATGGAATTTATAGCCAATATTGAAGTTGCCAAAGCAATATTGCACTCCACCAAAAGGAAACTAAATCGAATAGCTTCCTTAAACACCTCTCTCTATTACTCTTAAATAATGAAATTTATTCCCATGCATAAAAGCACAATGGCAGGGTATATACAAAAAAAATCAAAGAAATTCCCCTCTAGCCCCTGGCATTTATAACAATAAAGAGTTGTCCAATCTTCACAAAGGTTTAGAATCCAAGCCTCAGTTCAGAAACAAAAGGTTTTAAAAGTGTAATGGAAAAAAGCGAGATAAGTTCCATCAGATTAGAAATTTAAAAAAGGAAGGAAACCCTCTGGAAAAGAAAGAAGGAAACCAAGGCAGAAGGAATAAAAGGGCACTGACACCTATAACAGTACCTAGGGGTACTCAAAAGAAGATAGGTTTGGAAATCAAAAAGGACCACATGACAGGTGTTACACTTGTGTGGGAGACCATTATTCATGTAACTACCCTCAGAAGTTGAAATCACGAAAGGAAGGAAACCAACAACAAATCCTACAACACAAGATCCATGCAGCAATCAAGAACAAGAAAGTAGAGTACCAGGGTTGTTCGATGCAATTGACAAGTAAGCTCTATGGCCAAACCATTTCTATTTTGATAGATGCTAGATCTACTAAGTGTTTCATAGATCCTAGAATGATTTCTAAGATACCAATTTGACCTCATATCTAGAAAATTCATGGTCATTTCAATATGGGAATTTAGCAAAGTGGGAAGTAGATTCATGTTTCTTTTGCAGTGAGTTGGAACTTCCCAATTTCCTGACCCAATTCAACTTTATGTTGCACTATTGGGGTCCTATGATATAATCTTGGGAATCCACTGGTTGATTAAGCACAAGGCTATTATAAATTGTGAGGATAAGATGGTGAGTTTCTTGGATGACTATGGATACCCAACTAAGATACATGGGATACATAGACCTCTAAAGATTAGGCAGATATCAACTATGTAGCTCAAGAGAGATTAAAGAAGGGTTGTGTCATATATGTTATGCATGTTAGTGAACTTGACAATGAGAAACCATACCTTGATGACCATCCAATTCTTAGGGAATTTCAAGATTTATTTCTGGAATATCTCACTAAGATGCCTTTGAAGTGAGAATTTTATTTCTCCATTGACCTAATGCCAAGAGCCAAGCGTCAGTTTAAGGCTCTATACAGAATGACCACCATAGAGATTTATGAATTGAAAGCCCAATTATAGGAGTTGTTACATAAGGGGATTATTATACCTAGTGTGTCACTATGGGGAGCACTTGTTATCTTCGTGAAAAAGAAGGATGTAACCTTGCATCTATGTATTGATTATTGGATATTGAACAAGGTGACCATCAAGAATCACTACCCTCTTCTGAGGATCAATGAATTATTTGATTAGATTAAGGGAGTGATAGTATTCTAAAAAATAGATCTTAGGTCTGGTTATCATTGGTTGAGAATAAAGGAAGAGGATATTCCAAAGATGGCTTTCTGAACTTGGTATGGACATTGTGAGTTCACCATTGTACCCTTTGGGTTGACCAAGGCACCCATAGCTTTCATGAATCTTATAAACAGTGTGTTATGGGACTATTTGGATGATTTTTTTCTAATATTTATTGATTATATTTTGGTTTATTCCAAGTCTATTAAGGAACACAATTAGCACTTAAGGATAGTCTTACAACATCTGAGGGAAAAGTAGATTTTTGGAAAGCTATCCAAGTGCTAATTTTATCAAGATAGGGTGCACTACCTAGGCCACCTTATCTCAACTAAGGGAGTCTCTATGGATCCTGAGAAGATAAAAGAAATTGTAGAATTGTCAGCACCTCAAAATGTGATAGAGGTGTGAATTTTTATGGGAATTGTTAGTTATTACAAAAAAATTGTGCAAAGGTTTTCTAAAATTGCAACCCCGATAATGTCTCATCAAAAGAAAGGAAAGAGATTTGAGTGGACTGAAAATTTTGAACAAGCTTTATAAATCCTAAAGGAGAAACTCACATTAGCTCCATTGCTAATTATTCCAAATCCCAATGGTCAATTCTCAATGATCATAGATGCTTCAGGAGATGGAGTAGGAGTAGTGTTAATGCAAGAATGGAAAGTGGTGGCATATGAGTCTAGGATGTTGAAACAACACAAAGTAAATTATATGCTACATGATCTGGAGTTAGCAGTTATAGTACATGTATGATATATGTGGAGGAATTATCTTTTGGGAAATCCATTTGAGCTCAAAATGGATCATTTAGGATTGAGGTATATCTTCACTCAACCAAACCTTAATGCAAGGTAGAGGAGATGGTTAGAATTCTTTAGCGATTATGACTTTAAAATAAAGTATATAAAAGGAAAGGAAAATCAAGTGGTAGATGCTCTTATAATTAGAATAAGACATCTAGTGGCCATGACCTCTAAGAGATCCAATCTGAGGTAGCAGGTGATGCAACATTTGCAAGGTGATGAGAATTATGAGGGTGAATAAGGCTCTAGAAGAGAATCAATTAGACCATCAATTCGATGGGTATGAATTTGAATCATATGATATCTTAAGATACTAGAGGTGGATGTATATTGCAAATTTTGGAGAGCTTAGAAAGCTGGTACTAGAAGAAGTCCACAATGCACCATATTCTAGACACCCCAGAGTTACAAAGATGATCGTCGAATTAAAAACCTTGTAATTTTGGAAAAAACTCAAAAAGGACATAATATAATATGTAGCCAGATACTTGGAGTGTCAACAAGTGAAGGTTGAGCATGTGCATCTAGCAGGGCTCCTTTATCCTCATAATATACTTGAGTACAAATGACAAGTGATCAGCATGGAATTTTTATAGGGGTTACCTCTAAGCAAGAACAAGCATGATGTCATTCTGGTAGTAGTCGATAAGTTTACTAAGATGGCACATTTTATCCTAGGGAACCTTAAGGATGGATTGTTAACCTTGGCCAAGAAATTTCTCCAAGAGATATTTCATTTACATGGAGTGCTAGAGACCATTATATTCGATAGAGATACATGGATGACATCAAGGTTCTAGAAAACTTTGAATGCAATGTTGGGGACCAAGTTAAACTTTAGTTTAACCTAGCGTCCTTAGACCGATGGTAAAACATAGAGAGTGAATCAGGTAGTAGAAGATCTCCTATAGATGTATTGTATGGATCAAAAGTATAAATGGGAAGAGTATCTACCACTAGTAGAATTTTCTTATAAAAAATATCATCATGCATCCTTAGGTATGGCACCTTTCGAGGATCTATATTGGTAAAAGTATCATACTCCCATCAGTTTGGATAGATTGGAAGACAGGATCATACTAGGTCTTGAAATGCTAAAAGAGATGGAAGAGCAGATGAGGCTTATCAAGAGTAGACTAAATGCTTAGGTAGCAGATTGACAAAAGAGATATACTGATGGGAATAGAAATTTGGGTATGTGCAGGATCATGATGGGCCAAAAAATGGCAATATGATGAGTATGTGTAGGGTATGTGGCTGATGACATTTTTTTTAACAAAAATTGATGAAATGAAAAGTGTTTTTAAAGGATATTCTCAACTTTCCACCAATATAAATTATGCTTTACTTTGAATGTAATAAATAATTATTATTCATTTTCTATTAGAATTCACTAAAGTATTGGGGTAGTGTGCGGGATCATCATGGAAAAATATAGGCCCTTAAGAAGTGGCAAAAATTCAGAAAAATGGGTGTTAGGCAACTTGACATAAAAATTTGAATAAGTTATCTATATTATTTCAAAAATATGTAAGAGTAGAATATGTAGAAAATTAAATTTAGTTTCTAAACTACTAGAGTTTATTTAAAAATAAATAAAATCTATTTGGTAAAAATTTGAAATTTCAATGTAGTAGTACCTAAATTTTAGGGAAAAGATAAGAAGTAGTGTATGCTACACCACCCTAACCATAATAAAATGATAATACTTTTATAATATTTATATATAAGTAGATGAATCATGTCCCAATGTGATGCATATTTTTTTGTAATTTTTAAGTAAATAATTAATTATGAACTTTTTATTACAACTTTAAAAAATATAAAAAATCGTATGTCATCGACCACTTAACTTGGTCAAAACTTCATGAAATTTATTTTTCTTTTTAATCCTATAGTATGTGAAGCATAGAATGTGACACATGTTTTGGATTTAAAAATGTGATACCATTTGAAAGTTATAGATGTTTTTGAATCAAATGATCAGACTTTTGTCATAATTCTAATAGAAAATAAATAATAATTATTGATTAAATTCAAATTAAAGAATAATTTATATTGGTAAAGCTGAGAATCTCCTCTAAAACCCTTTTCGCAGTCAATTTTAGGTAAAAAAATTCATCAGCCACATACCCTACAAATACCCATATGTGCCACTTTTTGGCCCCTCATGATCCTACACATACCCCCTGATTGATAGGCTGATTGAAAAACATCTATAATTTTACAACGCTATCAAATTTTTTGAATCTAAAACATGCATCACATTCTATGCTTCACATACTATAGGATTTAAAAATAATAATTGAATTTCATGAATTTTTGACCAAGTTAAGGTGGTCGGCAATGAGTTTTTATATTTTTTAAAAGTTGTAATAAAAAAATCATAATTAATTATTTACTTGGAAAAAAATTACAAAAAAATATGCATCACATCGGGACATGAGTCATCTACTTATATCTAAAATATTATAAAAAAATATTATCATTTTATTGTGGTTAGGGTGGTCAAACAGGACACCTACTTCTTATTTTTTCTGAGAATTTGAGTACTAGTGCATTGAAATTTCAAATTTTCACCAAATAGATTTTTTTTTTTTTATAAACCTAATAGTTTAGAAACTAAATTCAATTTGCTATAAATTATATTCGTACATATTTTTGAAATAATAGAGATAACTTATTTAAATTTTTACATCAAGTTGCCCAACTCTAATTTTTCTAAATTTTTTGCCACTTAAGGGCCTTTTTTTTCCATGATGATCCTACACATACCCATTTTAGAAAATTTTTAGTCGAGGACATATTTTAAGAGTCAAGCCACATAAGAGCTCTATTACCTTTGTGAAATCATCCAAGTTGGCTTTGACATATGTGGGCTTGTTTGATGTGTTAGAAGTAATCAACCTGGTTGCATACAGACTTGCTCTACCCCATAATCTAGCTCAAATCCATATTGTGTTTCATGTTTCTTTACTTAAATTCTACCTCCTATATGTGTCTCATATACTTGATTGGCATTCTTTATAAGTGTAGGATCCAAGAGTGTTGCTAGTGGAGCACACTAGAATTTTGGATAGATGTAACATCAAGTTGTGAAACAGAGACATTGTTCAATTATATAAGGTCCAATGGGATAAGTGTTATGGAGACAATGCTATATGAGAGGATGTGAGGAAAATAGAACGCTTCTTCCCTCATTTTCTTTCTTAGATAGACTATTGATGATTTTCTTTATATTGTTGCCTAATAGTTTGGATTGGTATGTTATTATATTTTGGCTTGAAAATAATATGATTTGATGAACATATGTGAAACAATTTTGTTTGATCAAACATAGGGATGATGTCCCTTTATAGTGGGGAAGGATGTCATATCTCGATTTTATTGCTTGCATTTAATAATGTTGAAAAATGGAATTTACCATTTTTATTTATGGATTTGATAAAATGCAATAACAAATTTAAAATGAATGTCTTGAAATTTTAAGATTTAAAAAAATTATTCAATAAAATTATTGGTTAAAGGTTACTGTAACATAGATTTTAGGACCCGAAATGCTTACTCTCATCCTAAATTTTTCACCTAGAAAGAGAGAGATTTAGATCCTAAAATGCTAGATGTGTACATTCAATTAAGGACAACTATGATGTGATATGATGAAAACTAACTAAAATAAATGCAATTGACTAGTTGATATGATCAAAAATGCATGCAAAACTAAGATTTATGCCTTGTTTGAAAACACATTGTGATATGCAAAAACTATGAAATATGAAGAGATGGAAAGAAATATGCAAAACAGAAAGTACAGGGTCAAATCTGAGTGCACCTTGATGATATGTGAAGAAGCAAAAAGAGATGCTTTCCTTTGAAGCACTTGATAAAGATTCTTGCATTCTCAATACTATATGCTTTGTTTCTTTAGAAGCCTCAGATATATAATTGCAAATCATCTTCACTGTTTATTTAGCTCAAGGCATTTGATCTTATGGCAATGTTGAAACAAAAGATTGAATATGATACTTTTATTTTCCTTATATTGTGATGTTTCTCCTCTTTCTCTTTTTGTGATTATTCCTCACAGTGGACTTCCCTCCTTGTTTTGCACATTGATAATTGAATAACTCCTAATCAAATTTATTGTATGATTGCAACTACATTGATGTTGTTGTTTGAACAATAAAAAGGAAAAGCATGTACATTGCAATACTATTCTTTTGATGATAATGTTGAAGTTTCATTTTAAGGCATAATTTGTTGGCTTCATGAATATGTGATTCTAATATTTATCTTCCCATGTCAATGGCATAATGAAAGGGAGTATTCCCTTGGTAACATACAATTCACACAGTAGGAGCAACTGTTTGTCTTGTTAATTGATACAAGGCTGCCTATTATTATGAATCTTTACTACTGATTCACTTTTCTAATTTAGATGAACACTTTCTCTGCTCTGGGAATTGTATGCTATTGTTGCATACATCTTTTATCTTTTGATATGTTAAGATTGTAGTACCTCTATTCCTCTCTTGTAAATGAGAGAATGTAGTATGTTGGGCTCGACCCTTTTGGGAGCCCATTTTCCTCCACATACTAAAATGTTGAACATGATGAACTAATAATGAAATACGTACCTATATACCTACACAGTGAACAAACATGTTAGATATTATGGATACATTTATTGACGATTTGCTTTGGATATCTTGGATATAGTTGTTCATTTTTTATTTTCTTGATCAGTTATAAAGTAGCAAGTATTTCCTTGATTAGACATGTGTAGGATTTGTATGGAACCTCGAGCTCTAACATATCCTCTTCCACCCTTGCAGATTTCTTTCTTGGAGCAACAATTGGACAACTCAATGATGTCGGCACAACCTCTAACAATGGGATTCATCATTCACCAAGAAATGACAAGTCCCATATCTTATTTTATGCATTTCTTTTCATGTATTTACTTGCTATTTTATATCTCTCAGATATAGTTACTCCCACGGCTTCTGTGGGATTACAAAAACATTTCCTTTTTAATATATCAGCTATTTCATGTCATGCAATGACTTATGTACTTTCTTTTATGAATCACTTACATAATATGAAATAATTGAAAAAACCATTTGAAGCATATGTTTTGTAATCATGAGGAAATGAAAATTTTATTATACCTCTTTTTTAAAATGCCTTTTTTTTAACAAACAACAATAACATATTTAAAACATAAACTACAAAAAATAGTTTAGCTTCACAAAGATGTCCTTTGAATGTCTTCTTTCTTAATGAATCTTGATTTTTTGGTTTATTTGGATTGTTCAACATCTTTACTCAAACTATTGTATAATTCTAATAAACCAAATTTTAAAATCCTTCAGTCATAAATCCAATGTTGATTGGATTGTTGCATCAAAAATTTCCTACCCCATTTTAACAGCTTCTTGCAGAAAACCTTACTAATTGAGCTAGAAGCTAAAAAATAGTAACATTTCTAGCGACCTTCTAGGGGTGTTTGTCTACTAAAAAAATAAGATCAGTTGCCTTGCATATCCATTGGTCATGGAGTCCATTTTTTAGCCTCTTTTAGACTCAAAAAGCTTTTGTAACTTAGTTGAAGAAACCATATAGCAGCAAACAAAACTAAAAGAAACTAGCATAACTCTATTTAAGACAGCCAAAAAACCATGCAGCAGCTACACTTATTGAAAAGAAAACTAAATTGAAACTACTATGCAATAAGAACTTATTGAAAGAAAGCTTCTACACTACTATATACATCTGCAAAATTTTATCCTCAGTAACACTGTTTGACGTGAATCCCATTCACAAGGATTGAAAACTCCTCTCCATCTAGCTTTGAGAGATGGAATCCATTATGTTGTTTGCATTCTATGAAAATGTATGGGCCATCCCACATTGCATCAAATTTTGTGTGTTTTCTAGGTCTACTCTTAAGTTCATCCCATTTAAATACTAGATCTCCCTCTTTGAAAACCCTTGGGATTGCTTTTCTATCAAATGTCCTTTTCATTTGAGCTTGATGAATTTCCAAGTTCCCTAATGCCTCTTTCCTTTTTTCTTCCAGCTCCATTAGTTGTGCAATCCTAATCTCCATAGGTTCCTCTTCAAGAAAATTCAGCTCTTTGATCATTTTCAAGGTAGACAACTCAACTGATATAGGAATCTTGGCCTCTTTACCATATGCCAAAACATAGGGTGAATTACCTATTGCTCTCTTAGGTGTTATCCTATCAGCCCAAAGAGATAGATTTAGTTTATCATCCAAGTCCTTTGATTATCTTGGATTATCTTCTTTATAATTTTGATCAAGTTTTTTGTTAGTGGACTCTGCCTATCCATTACTCTAAGGGTAATAGTTTGAAGAAGTATTCAGATAAATATTGTGCTTAAAACTGACCAATCTGAAACTTTCAAACCTATGAATGTTAATGCATTATTAGAAATAATATAATTCAGTGTACCAAACCTAGAAACCAAGTCTTGATAGAAATTCAAGATAGATGTTTAATTTGCATCCTTTAGTGCAAATGTTTCAATCCACTTCATGAAAAAATTTGTAGCTATTAGTATCCATTTATTCCCAACACTTGAAGGTGGTTTTATGGGACTAGTGAAGTCAAGTCCCCACTTTCTGAAAGGCTACTCCACTTGAATTGGGTGTAGAGGTAGAGCTACAAGTCTCTACTTTGTTGCAAACATTGCACATTTATTACATTTTTTGACCCAAGCATGGGAATCTTTAAATAATTTACGCCAATAATACCCAGCTCTCATTATCTTCAAGGCTATGATTCTTGGTGCAAAATGGCCTCTAGAGGGCCCATCATGAAACTCTTTTAGAATTTCTCAATCTGTTCTAGTTCAACACATATGAGTAAAACAATATGAAAATCCCTTTTGTACAAAATTCCATCAACTAAAGCATAAGGCATGGCTTGAAACCTATAATACCTTCATTTGGACTTGTACAAACCTTCAAGATAGCCACCTATGTGCAAGTAATGAAACATTTTTTATATCCAATTTTTTGATGTACCTGGAACAACAGCTTGTTGTTCATTATTAAGTACTATTTCAACTTGCTAGTCAACTGGTTTGTTGTTTTCTTCATTACCAACAAGTTGTTCACATAGAACTTTGCCTCTAACAAGCTTGATGACATTAATTTTAATGTCATACTCCATCACTTTTGTGATCTAGCCTGCTCTTTTATTATTAATGTCCTTGCTGAGCAGAAAGTATTTGACTGTTGAATGAGCAACCAATAGCTGTATTTTTTTATTTGACAACATATGCCTAAATTTATTAAGGCTTCTCAATATAGTTGATAGATGTTTTTCTACAAATGAGTATTTAGCTTCATAATCATGCAGAACTTGACTAAAGAAAGCCACATGTTGCTCTAACCCTTCTTCATTTTGATGACAAAGCATTGTTGAAATTGTATCAACACTCCCAAATGCATATAATATGCAATCTTTATCAAAATTTGGGTTAATAAGAGTTGGGGTTGTTGCAAGTGCCTCATTAATTTTCTTGAAATTTTTCTTACCTTCCTTAGTCCAGCTAAATGGAATGTTCTTTTTTAGCATAGTTGTGAGGGGCTGCAATAAAGCTGCAATATTAGGAATGAACCTCTTAACAAAGTTAATTATGCCTAGAAAACTCTACAAACTTTTCTTATGTGCAAGCAGTGCTAAAGCAAAAATAGTTATGATCCTTTCTAGGTCAATGGTGATGTTGTTCTTAGACACAATGTGTCCAAGAAGTTTCCCCACATGGACTAAGAAAATGCTCTTTTTCTGGTTTAGTGATACCTCGTACTCTTGAGATCTTTCAAATATATGCCTAAGATGATCAAAATTTTCATTAGCCTTCTTTGAAAAGATAGTAATATCATCTAAATACACAAGAAAAAACTTATTAATAAGGCCTTGAAAATCAATTTCCATTGCTCACTGAAATGTTGCCCTTGCATTAGACAATTCAAAGGGCATATTTTTGTAAGCCATAGTAGCCCACTTAGTGGTAAAGGTTGTTTTGAACTGGTCTTGTTCTTTTAAAAAAATCTGGTTGTACCCTAAATAACCATCTAGTAATGTGAAATGTTACTAATTTTTAGCTTCCAACTCAATTAGTAAGGTTTTTTGCAAGTAGTTGTTACAATGGGGTAGGAAAATTTTGATGCATAAACAATCCAATCAACATCGACTTTCTGAATGAAGGATTTTAAAATTCAGTTTATCAAAATTATGCAACAGTTTGAGTAAATTTGTTGAACAATCCAAATAAATCAACAAATCAGACTTCATTAAGAAAGAAGACACTCAAAGGACATCTTTGTGAAGATAAACTAATTTCTATAGTGTATGTTTCAAATATGTTATTATTGTTTTTTTAGAAAAAAGAAGGTAGATCAGAAAAGAGGTATTTAGAAAATTGTCATTTCTTCATGATTACAAAACGTATGCTTCAAAAAAAAAATTCAGTTATTTCATATTATGTAAGTGATTCATAAAAGAAAGCACATAATTCATTGCATGATATTAAATAGTTGATATATTAAAAAGGAAATGTTTATGTAATTCAACACAAGACGTGGGAGTAATTGTATCTGAGAGATATAAAATAGCAAGTAAATATAGGAAAAGAAATGTATAAAATAAGATATGGGGCCCGTCATTGACTGGTGAATGATGAATCCCATTGTTGGAGGTTGTGCCAACATCATTGAGTTGTCCAACTACTACTCCAAGAAAGAAATCTACAAGGGTGGAAGAGGAGATGTTGGAGCTCAAGGTTCTCTACAAATCCTATTAATGTCTAATCAAGGAAATACTTGCTACTTTATAACTAATCAAGAAAATAAAAAATGAACAACTATATCCAAGATATCCAAAGAAAATCATCAATAGATGTCTCTATTTTATCTAACATGTTTGTTCAATATGCAGGTATATGTACGCATTTCATTATTGGTTCATCATGTTTAGCATTTTAGTATGTGGAGGAAAATGGGCTCCCACAAGGGTCGAGCCCAACATACTAAATCTCTCATTTACAAGAGAGGAATAGAGGTACTACAGTTTTCACATGTCAATAGATAAAATATGTATGCGATGATAGCATACAATTCCCAAAGCAAAGCGAGTGTTCATCTAAATTAGAAAAGTGAATCAACAGTAAAGATTCATAACAATAGGCAGTTTTGTATCAATTAAAAAGACAAATAGTTGCTCCTACTATGGGAACTATATGTTACCAAGGGAATAATACATTTCATTATGCCATCGACATGGGAAGATAAATATCAGAATCACATATTCATGAAGCCAACAAACTATGCCATAAAATGCTACTTCATCATTATCATCAAGAGAATAATAAATTGTAATGTACATGTTTTGCATTTCTATTGTTCAAACAACAACATCAATGTAGTTGCAATCATACCATAAATTTGATCAAGATTTATTCAATAATCAATGTGCAAAACAAGGAGGGAAATCCACTGTGAGAGGAATAATTACAAAAAGAGAAAGAGGAACAGCATCACAATATAAGGAAAATAACAGCATCATATTCAAGCTTTTGTTTCAAAATTGCTACAAGATCAAATTCCTTGAGCTAAACAAATAGTGAAGATGATTTGCAATTATATGTCTGAGGCTTCTAAAGAAACAAACCATACAGTATTGAGAATGCAAGAATATTTATCAAGTGCTTCAAAGGAAAGAGTCTCTTTTTTATTCTTCACAAGAAAATAATACTAGAAGCAATGGTAGTCAAGAAGCCAAGTATAGAAAAGTAGAGGCTATATTCAACAATAATATCCAATGCCAGTTTCAAACAGTGAAGCCATAGCCTAAAACAGCTTGCAAATAATAATCTAGGCCATAGCCTAAAACATAGGAGATAAAGCTAGGAGCATGCACAATACAATGTAAGGGAAAGGGTAGTGTTCAATAAATTAAGAAAGGGATGTGTAGGGTTTTGGATTATACCCACACTATGCAATGGAATTAAATCATTTTTTACAACATTCTCTTGTGAAGCAATTGACTAAGATTTTTTTTGTTTCAACTATCTACCCTTACATGAAATATCATTGATATTATAATCTTACATGATCTAATCATAGCAAAGGTGATTATTACACTGTTGATCGCTATTACATAATATTACAAGGAGAAAATCAAATACCCAGTAGCAGTATTGGCCACGGCTTGTAAATAATTGAATGTCCATAACCAAAGAGAGGAACACAACCATGAGAAACACCCAAAAGCATGAGTAAGGCCGTGACCTTAGTTATGTGTTTCTTCACCAGAGCATAGAAATAGAGTAATAATTACTAAAAAAAAAAAACAATACCCAGATGTATAAAAGGCATGGTCACGGCTACAAGATAGAGAGGCATATGTATAACAAATATTTTAGTTATTTTACAACTATCTTGAGTTCAAATTGAGAAAATTTGTAGACAAGAAGTAAAGGAAATACATAGTTTTAAATGATTGGAGAACTTACCCTTTTTCTTACAAAAGAATACCTTCAAATGCCATAGCAAGAAAGAGCTTAAATAGAGTTCTAGCAATAGCGGTTTCAACTCAGAGAAGGCATTGATAGTGGAAAACACATAGAAATGCATCAGAAATAATGGAACCTATAGCCTCAAAGCCCAATAAAATGCTTCCAAAATGGAAAGAAGATTTATGACTAGGGAAAGCTTACCTTGAATTTTTCTATATAAATCTTTAGAAAATCATTAGAAACAGCTTGAATGTTGAAGTTCAAGCTTCAAAAGCCTACCCAACAGCAAGGTGATGCAGCAACACACCAAAAGAAGTGAATTATGAAATGAATGATTTTAGGTTTTCCAATGCCTTTTGTCATCGCTGCCCTAAATCAAATGTGGGTTTTTTAGATTTTTTTTTTAAAGAAAATCATTACATGGTATGTTGTGGTCTTGACTTGTAAATTCAATCAACCTAATCAGCTGAGGAGCCTGTGAGCTTGGGAGTAATAGGGGTGATAATGTTACCTTTGAAATTATCATTTATTTTTGAAGACTATCATTTGATTTTTGATACTAAGACATGTGTTTTGTGAGAACTACAATTGGGAATATGATATTATCATATGTTATAGTGAAGGAGCACTTTGCTTGTATATTTTGCATGATTTTGACAAAACAAACTTTGTAATTAAATATATTAAGTGTAATATTTTATTACCTTAATATTTACCATGCAATGTAAAAGGAGATAACTATCACAAGATAAATATTAAAATAATCACATTGATTATTTTTAATATTTAATCAAGCAGTTCCCTTTTTCCTAAAATCATGTAAGAGATACAAGTGAAGTAAGATTGAAGTCAGTGAGTGTCATCTAAAGTATGGCCATTATTCATGGAGATTTTTGAGACATATCTTCAGTTTTACATTAGTTTTGGAGGGATTTTGATCATGCACAACATGGGGAAGATTTTACAACATTCAGAGTTCAGTTTGCTTCAATTGTGGGCCCTCTTTTCGAGGCTTTTCATCTTTTCTTGTGAGGAGATATTTTAAGATATTTTTCTCTCAGTTTTCTTTCAATTCCACCTCTTGGCACCTTGGACCTATCATCTTTTGTATATATTGGAAAGACTGCAGTATTTTCCTTAGTTTGCTTATTGCCTACCTTTGCATTCTACAAAGAGACTTATCTAAGTGAAAACTCATTTTTAGTTGATTAATTTACAACCTCTATTTTCAACATAATATTTCAATTTTGCAAAAAATTCCTTGAACATTCAATAGAAATAGAATTTACATGACAATTTCTGGTGTTTATATTGGTTAAATGATTTGATGCAAGTTTGATATGTTTCAATATCAAGCCTTTAAATTTTGTCTCATTCTTGATGCATGTACTGTCAGTTTATCACAGTCATTGATTTATGCTCATAATTTTATATTTTCTTAATTTGTGAAAACCTATTTTTCTTGGTAACAAAAGTTAAACAAAGCCTTTTAATGAATTATTTTTGTGTTCAAGGTGCTCAAATTGAGTTGTGTTAACAAATTTTTGAGAACATTAGTTGTGAGAAACTCTGCGTAGTAGTATTTTTTTGGTGCATAGATTAATCTCTCTCTTTCCCCACAAATCTCATTAGATTCTAAAGAGATCAAGAGAACCAACCCATAATCTGAGATTCACTTTCATTTTTGAGCATCTCAGGACTCAAGATTGTTTCATGTTACGAGTTGCTATGCTTTACATCTTTGCATTCAGGAGCAATCCTAAGTGATATTTCAAAACCATCATATTTGGCAATGAAATTTTTTTAACTTGTCTTTTCTAATTTAAAAGTAATATTATTTTTCATTCTCATTTTATATTTTATTTATTTGTTGTTTAAGTCATTATAAATAAATATGTAATATTTTATTTAAATAGAGATGATTGTATAAACAACAAAGAAAAATATAATATTATGCATAGTAAATATTATTAAACCATAAATTTTAGATTTTAGTTTAATTATTTTTAGGATCCAATATCTTTGATTAAAATTTTATTAAATAATAAACATATAATTAAATTTTTAAAATTAGAAAACTTGTATTATTATTATTGAAATATTCATATATGAAAATGTCACAAACATATTAAAAATAAAAGAATAATGGATTACTACATACTATATTTAAATTAAGAGAACTACCAAAAATAACATAGAAAATAAAGTGAGTATTTTTTAGTTACTTATGATAGAAATAACAAGTTTACTTAAATATCATGTCTCTAGCTATATATAATGTAAAATACAATCTAATATAGAAGAAATTCATTAGGAGAGAAGGCCTAGATAGTTGCTCACCTTTTTACATCTAAACTCAATTAATTTCTTTATAAATAATCAATACATGAAAATTATAAACCTTCTAAAATACTCCACATGTGCCAATAGTTGCTCACTTGTGCATGTGTAGTTAACCATAGAATATTAACTACAAGAATTGTGCAACTTTTTGCAAGGTTATTGGGACATTTGTGCATACATATTGATTAAAACCTTTATTAGGAGAATATGTATTAGAGGAATTGTGCAATATTTTTTGGTGGTTGTAGCACATGGTTATTGGGGCCTCTATGAATAGGTATTGGTCAACACTTTTGGACCTTTGTGCACCTAACAACTCATTTGAGGTTGTTGTAGCTACCCAAAAGCTAAAATAATAGTTTTAAGCTTTTAAGTCACATGTGGAGAAACCCAAAAGAAAATCATAAAAATCTAACTTTTAAGTCACATGTGAATAAACCCAAAAGAAAATCATAAAAATCTGATGTACCATTAAGGAGCTTATGATGCACAAAGTTATAGGGGTGATTATGAGCGCTCTCCCCTAATTGAACTCAAAATAAAAAGTCCATCAATTAAGATGAAAACTTTTTAAATGATTTTTAAAAATAAATTTAAATAAATGGTTTTGAATGAGTCTACACTAATCAACAAAAATCCAACACTATAAATCCAACACTATAAGAAAGAATTAAAATGATAGCCAGAATACCTTGTCTCCTTAAACGAGTGGTTGGGAACGAGTTTATTGCTGCAAACAGTAAGCAATTGTAGACAATGGCGGATCAGGCGCGGGAGCTCCATGTTGTGATGTTTCCCTGGCTTGCCCATGGCCACATAACACCCTTTCTAGAACTGGCCAAGAGCCTCCACAGTTACGGCCTCAAATTTTCATTTCTCTCCACTCCGCTTAATCTGGAAAGGATTAAAAAGCAAATATCGCAAATGCAGCCGTCACCGGGAATTGATCTAGTGCAGTTACCGATGCCTGCCGTCGATGGTCTGCCCACGGGCGTTGAGTCCACCTCAGATTTGTCCCAGATTGGAGCTTTAGGTCTAATACCGCTACTCTTTCAAGCCCTCGATCTCTGCGAGAAGCCATTCGAAGCGCTGCTGAAATTGCTTTCCCCTGATTTTGTGATACATGACATAATGCAGCATTGGGCTCCTCGAGTTGCCGCTAATCTGGGAATTCCCACAATAAATTTTGTGGTTCTTACCGCGACAAGCATGAGTTCCATGGCAGGGATTCACAGGCACCGATCGCAGCAGACCCCAACGGCAGAGGATATGACTCTACCCCCACCAGGGTTCCCCTCATCGGTTGTCCGCCGTCGACTCTTTGAAGCGCGGAGATTTCTGCGCTTGCATAAAAACAAGCAAGATGGTGAGGTCGCCACCGTCATGGACCGCTTTGCCATCGCTGTGGAGGAGAGTTGGGCAACTGCCTGCAATACTTGCCTAGAATTGGAAGGCAAATTTGTAAAATACTTTGAAACGTGCACCGGGAGACCCGTTTTTCCCGTGGGAATTTTGATGCAAAATTTACCACCGCGGCCGGCTGCGGACCCGTGCTTGACCTGGCTGGACCGACAACCGCCTCGCTCGGTCGTGTTTGCGTCCTTCGGCAGCGAATGTGCTCTCACCAACCAACAGATCGCTGCGTTAGTTTTGGGCTTGGAAGAAAGTGAAATTCCCTTTCTCTGTATTCTCATCGGCTATGTGGCGGCTGAGCTTCCCCCTGGATTTGAGGCTCGCACGAGTGGAAGAGGGCTGGTAGTGACCGAATGGGCTCCTCAGGTCAACATTTTGAGCCATCCTTCCACGGGAGCTTCCCTGACACATTGTGGGTGGACTTCTATTACAGAAGGTTTAAGGTTTGGAGTTCCTTTCATTGCTCTTCCAATGCAGTACGACCAGGGTCTGAATGCCAGGCTGATTTCCGAGGAATTCAGGGTGGGAGTTGAGGTGAGGAGAAATGAGGAGGATGGTTCCTTTACTAAGGAAGATATTGCTAGAGCTGTCCGAGTTGTGATGGTGGAGCCAGAAAGCAGTAAGATTAGATCTACTGTTGAAGAGATTAGCAGGTTTCTGACCAGGGATGATTGCCAAGTCCACCAGACGAACATCCACAACTTTGTCTCTGCCCTGAAACAGAAGGCCTCAGATAAGCAAAATATTTGATTTTTTTTAGGAAAGCTTATATTATATTTATCGATGATATTTTTGATGGAATTTATTTTTCTCATAATGTTCTCGCTCGAATATTCACTATCCATGTACGAGCCATGTGGTTTCCGTTTGAAATCATTTTGTCTGAAACCTTCTTGTTAGTATTATTTTTTTTTGGACATAAATCTATTGGATGCAAATTAGTGTTTAAAAATATGTTAAGATCAAAGTAATGAGAAATATAAATTATAATTGATGGTGAAAGGTCACTCTCAAGTTTAGAGGGGTCGATTACGGTGAGATTTTTTTCCTTATTTTAAATATAAGATCTATTAAATTCTTATTATGTATTTGTATAGCTTATTAATTAGAGGTTAAGAAAATGTATGTGAAAATGACATTTCTTAATGGTAATTTAGGGGAGAATATTTATATTATATAGCAAGAGCACTACATGATTAAAGGAAAAAGTAATTTAATTTAAGATAAATTCAATAAATCTTTGTATGACCTAAAAAAAATTAAGATGTGGTACTAGACATTTGATATATATGTGTAAAATTTGGGATTTAAATTTTTAGATCTGATTTCTATCTTTATTTTAAATTTGATGGTAATCATTTCCTAGTTATACTTTATATATTGAGGATATGTTATGTATTGGCAATGAAAAGTATTTGATTTTAAAATTAAGAGCTCAACATTCAACAAAATTTGAAATAAAATATCTTGGTGTAACTAAACATATTATTGCGATGAAAATCAAAATAGATAGAGAGACAAGAAATTTATGGCTTGGTTAGAGTAAGTTTGTCAATTCAGTTGTATAAAAATTTAATGTATAGCACTGTAAACTATTATTTATTCATGTTATAGTGAGAATGAACTTATCTATTACACATTAGCATGCATTCCCTTAAGAGATACAAGATATGAGCAAAGTGGCCTGCCATATTTTATTTGAAATACTTATATATGATATGGTCTATACTAGACTAGGAATTGCCTAAGTAGTGGGAATACTTAACCAATACATATCTAATCCTAGAAGAGTTCATTGAGGTGGGGTACTTCAAAGTACTCCTTATGTTTTTATTACATAGGAGACATGTATTCTATAGATATATTTTTACTCTATTCGTTAGTGTTATAAGTTAGATAAGTGATGGGTTATGGCTATTTTGTTCACTACAGAGAAAAAATATATGGTCATAAATCATGCTTTTAAATAATCCATTCGGCTTAAGAGAATGTCTTTAGACATTTGGTTAAAGTGGAGAGCAATTGCAGTTTATCATGATAGTCAAAATATAATCTACCTAGCAAAGAACTTGAATTTCATGTTAGAATTAAGTATAAATATGTTTAATATCATTTCATAAGAGAAATGGTACATATGACAAGGTAAAATTGAAAAAGATAGAAACTTTGATGAATGTTGTAGATGGACTGACCAAATGTAAAGAAGTTCAAATAGTGTTCAGATTCTATGGGCCTCTTGTCCTCTAATAATTTATTCCATGATGCTATGTTACCCCTTGGCTCTTGTAAGGTTTTTGATATGTTGAATAATGTTGGGATATCTCAAGCTTTATAAGTTTTTGATTTCATCTATTTATTATTTGACATTTTTCTATAATTATTTAACATATTTTTAATGTATTTTTATTAATAATTGTGTTCAACCTCAAATGGGACATTGAAATTTATGTAATAAATTTTATTCTATGTGTCAAATACTTTGTTGTATTAGTTATATGTTTTCATAAGATTGATATATTTAACACATTTGAAATGCCCCTCTTTTGTAGGATTCTATGACAAGCTATGACAAAGTCTATGGAACATAAGCCTAGAATTAGGGAATTTTCTTTAGAATATTAACAATCTATGATACGCTTTCTTATTTGTCATATAATACCTATTTTGAGACAAATTACTATGGCAATGTTGAGTGGATCAACTAGAGGTTAGATGTGATTTATTGATAGATTATTTATGATGAGTTGTAAAGAATCCTCAAGGGTGGGATTAGAAATTGTACCCAAGTTGGGTCCTATCTTTTGTAGGTTTTATAACATGATTTTGAAAATTATATATGGTTTCTAGCTTGTTCATTTTGTCACATCCCTCCCATAGTAGTGGGTGAACAAGAATAAAACAAAAATAAAATAAGGAAAACTAAAAGGCTTTCAAAACATGGAAGGAGGGTAGGAGACAACCCTCATTAAAGAGGAGAGGGCATAGGAAGAAAAGGAGGACCACACCATTAATACAAAATGGCATTCCTACCCTAGGGTGGTCAGATGTGTAGGTCGTGTGGAAAATAAGCACACAAGGCAGACCTCTACCCATTTGTTCCTTAAAGTTGCAATGTGGGCTTAGTTTGGGGGTGGAAAAAAATCAAACATGAAACATTGAGGAAGAGGAAACAACCCAAAATAAACAAGAATGGGCTTAGGTATGGTGGGTATATCACAGGGTATGGCATCCAAATCACCTGAGTCATCTAAATGATAGGTTACAAGGGTATCTAGAAAAAAAAATTAAACCCCCACAACCCCATATCTATTCATTTACATTCGAGTGGAGGAAATTAGTGAATAAATTGTGTTGAAAGGGAAGAGTGTAGAGGGAGTAATGCAGATAAAATGATGTGGGTGTTCAAAGGTGTGAATGAGGGAGAGGTAAGGAAGAGAAATTGTAGCTATGAATGGAGGACAATGCATAGAGGGAGACTCTTGACCATTGATTAATTTTCCATTTAGAGCTCTATTTTAGGAAGAAATGAGTAGATAGAAGGCATGGAGACATCTTGGGGCTCAAATAATAGAGGAAAAGTGTGAGAGGAGGGAGTAAAATAGAGATGGAAAGACAAAGAATGAAGGAAAACTAGATTTGGCATAGCTATGTGGAAGCATGAAGGAAAATGCAATTGGCGAGCAAAAAGCTAGAGACCACAATGTTTAATGGTATCATCCATGTCTATGATGAAGTGGGATCTTTTGAAAAGGTGGATGTCCCTCAAAGCATTATGACATAGATTTTTTTTATCAAAGATGGTATGTTGCTAGAGAGAGATATATTCCAAGAGAAATGAGGTGAAGATTATGATGTAGAGCTGGTGAAGAATAGACTCTGGGAGCTTGGATAGCAGTGATAGTAAAGAAGCCTACATGATATGATATTTTTCCCTAATGATGATCCATCTGAAACCTTAGAAATATGTGTAATCCACAACTTCATAAGGAAAAATTATAGGTAAGAAATGTGACTATCTTATTTGATTTTATATTTTAAATTTTGGATGTCTATAAAAATTTATAGCTCTTTAATGGGTTTTCAAAGATTTAGTGAATATATAAATGAAATCTTGCTATTCATGAGTTTCATTAAACTACTTCATATTTCATACCTTTGAGAGGGAGCTCGAGGATACAAATTTTTCTTTTATAATTTCTTCCCTAACCCATATAAGATTTTAAACATTATTTACAAAAGCTATAAATTCTAAAAATATATAAAATAGTATTCATTATGCTATATAATTCTAGAAGACATCATATCATCTCCCTTCAATAGAAGCAAGTCCCTTTGATGAAGTCTATCAAAATGTTCTATTTCAATGGGGACTTGTGTTTGCCAGTTGTAGGGTTCTTGAGAAATGACTTAAGCCCATTATGTTCGTCTTATGATCGCCCCCTCACATATTGGCAACCGGTTCACCAGGTATGAGGTTCATGTCGACGTGACATTGTGTGATCAGTGAGAGAATGGGATATGTCTCTTCGACACAACAATGTTGTATGAAGAGCTTTATCGGCATGAAAATAGCATTTCAGTGGGACTCATCCTGGAGTGTCTTCAACACCCTAATAGCCATCTCATTGGCGAGACACTAGGTCATCGAAGGGAGTTTTATTTGTTTCTCTTCAATGGACCGATAAGGAGTATGGAAGTGTTATCAACGAGACTGAACAACATTGATGAGACCTTTGGCTATGTCTCTCTAACTTGGCGATGAGAAGGTAGTGCTCCAAGTGGGACCCAATCATAATGACGTGGGTGACGGTGTTGATGAAGATGACACATGGCATGATAGGATTGAGTAAATGATAATCCACATCCTTGTTGTGGATTACATTCCAGAGACCTAGTGATGAGATGGACAAGTGGCATCATCAAGGGTCTTCATCAGTGTGATTGGAGGTCATCAATGAAACCTGATCAAATGTCTCCTCAACATCTCAATGACCATTCCATCAGTGAGACTTCAGTAGTTCGGTAGGAATTTGTTGCATTTCTCTTCGACATGGTGATTAGAGTGTATGATGTTGACTATGCGACACAGTAAGGTGGATGTGACAATGAGACCCGGTAAGGTAAGGATGATGTGCGTCGATGTTACAGTCAAAGAGTGAATAAAAGGTTGAAATGTGGTAAGAAGCATTATTGGATGGTGACATGTGGTGACATGATGGTGTGGGGAAAACTTATCTATAGTAGAAAATTATATCAGCAACGGTCCAAGTTTGAACATTCTCTTTCAGTCCATTGAAGATACTCGAGATAGAATCCCTTCAATGAAGTTGATTCCCACCAACGAATACCAAAACAAAGCATCGAGTTATCGAGGAGACATTTCACAATGTCCTATCGAACCATCAAGGTCTCATCGACAAGAGTCTTCCAGCCTCCCATCGGCATTTCAAGGATATAAGTCTCAAAGTTACAGTGAACCCACGAAGTCCTATTGACAATGATCCTCCATCCTTTCATTGGCACTTTGACATAGAAGGTTAATTTTGATCATCTTCTAAGGTTTTTTTTGTCTCTGAATATAATGTATTTTTCATCATGATTCAGGCTATGTTCTATTTTTCAACAATGTATATCAACTCTGTAAGAGGTTTTGAAATTCCCATGAACTTCCTTAATTATATATAGTCTGGGTCTAAGTTAGCAAATTAGCAAGCACAACTACATGGGGTTGTAAGCATGAATTTTGTAAGGGATGTTCTCTGGTATGGACTCTATTATGGGTCTCTAGTTATCCTGCAAGTTTTTTAATTATAGAGTCAATCCATTTTCCAATTTATTTGGCTTTGACAAAGAAACTTTGTGAATATCTATTTATATAATAATATATCTAGGCATATCCTTCCTTTTGCTTAAAAAATATTCTAGACTGGAATTGGGTATTGGGGCAATGGTTTTAGGTGACTATAGGATAACTATTGACCCTTCAAGTATGAGAACCTCAATATTATGTAAATCTCAAACAAAAGTGCTTTCTTATGGGTTCATATTAACCAAGGTTTAATTATTTGAATAACCTTAGTTTGGACTTTAAGGGAAAGAGGGTGGCAAAGAGTTTTAGCTCAAATTCCTAGCTATAAGACTATCTTATGATATGAACTAGAAAATATATTTAATTAATACAGGGATTTTCTAGAGGTTGTTTAATATTGTATGTTATGTCAACTTCATTTTGTGGTACAATAACCACACCTTACTAAACACATCATTATGTTCAACTCAGTATCTTAGGTAATCCATCAATATTATGGTAAATGATTTATATGACTATAAAATGTTTATCAATTTATCAATATGAGAACCTTGATATGGAAATTATCATATGAATGAAGGAAGGATATTATAACTTCAGTGAACCTCAATATAATTGCATAGTAAATGGAAGGCAACTATTGTTTAATTTAACAATGTTGTTGATATTGAGTTAAGAGATAAACCCTATGTAATCATACTATGTGGCATCTTCTAATACCTTATTGTTGACCATCAAGGTCATATTTAGTATAAATAGAAAGTATGAATAAACTATCCAGTTTATGAACTAAAACTATATCAAGTATTCATATTTTAACATTATAAAAAATTGGCACTTTTGGGTAATCTACTTTAGATTTGGAAATATATGTACATGCATTATAGTACTACATGATGTCTATATAACTCATAAGTATCATTTGAACTATTGATTTAAATAAGGGATTTGTACCAAATTGTTGCATGATTAAATGGAATGAAACTATCATTTATATCAATGGTTATATAGACATTAAGAGATAAATTCACTTCCAATCAAAGGTATAACATATCATGATGTGTTATTTCTTACCAATTATTTCATATTTAGTTATAAGTGGCTAGGAGGAACTTTTCATATTTTAAGAATTAAGACTATTTTAGAAGTAATGGATTTCACAAAATAATAAAAGATATTAAGACATTAATAATATATTATTATTGAATGTGTATATTTGGATGTTGATCCAATAGATATAGTATTGTCAACCATTTAGAATCTAATTGTGTATCAACTATGCTTAGAGAAAGTTCTTTTCTTCTTTCCAATAAAAAAAAAAAAAAACCATGCTTAGAGAAAGTTTATAACTATTGTAACCATTAAAATTGGAACCTTGTACCATTTATAGAAGTATGTGCTAAAACTGGCTCACATAACTCTAATTGCTCAAGTAAACATTAAAACGCAGCTTTCTCACATAGCAAAGAGAGTTTACATTTGTTTACGAATTTCCACTACCTGGCAAGAAGGGTTGACTTACTAGTAAGCTTTTGAATCTAATAAAATTTGTGACTTTCTATCAAACTACAGGTGTTGCCCAAAAATCTTATGGTTCTCTCTTACATTTACTAAAAATCAGATTTAAAAGAGCTAATTGAAGGTGTGGGATTATGTAGACACCACTCTTAACACTTTGTTGTGCTTTGTTTTAAGTATTTTCGCATGGTTTTAAACTGCAAGGTACCTTGGGGGGTCAATTCCATGGGGTTTCTGCATTTAATAATCCCTCGATAGGATTTTATAGATCAGGATGCGTGATCTTAAAAAAATTATTGTTTCAAATCTGCTATCAAAGATAAGCATTGTCCTAATCCTTATTACACATATTTAATCAAAAAATAAATATAAGATCTTTCCTATTCTAAATTGAGGCACAATTCTAGACAATTTGTATTAGTTTTTAAACTCAAAACATGGCCTTTTATACATCTATGCTAGAAAGAGAAAATTATAGAGGAATAGGAATGGATATTTATATCTACACGTCTTGAAGAAATTCTAGAAAAGGATGCTCACGGTATGGCTTAAGACTTATCAAAGCCACAAATTAGAATTAAATACCATTTTCTTCAAGGATTTGGGCTATAGTGGCAATGCATGCATGAGAGAACTTTCAAAGCTTAAGTTTTCTAACAACTCAGACCCTGGAATAGGTATGCTAACAAATACCTAAACAAGAAATTAAGATCCAAATCTCTTCCACTTGTGATTGTATTTTTAAAAATCAGAAATGCATATTTGGGGGTCTCATTATACTGTTCAGAATGGCATTACATACCTAAATATGCTCCAAAGGTAGATTACAAGAACACTCACATGAAGATTCATGTTTAGCACACCTCTCATATTTTTAAAGGAATTTAGAACCAATATTAAAGTTGCCGAAGCCATTGATAATTCCACCAGGTCCAACAATATTGCACTCCACCAAAAGGACACCAAATCGATAGCTTTCTTCAACACCTCTCTCTATTGGTCTTAAATAATGGCATTTATTCCCATGCATAAAAGCACAATGGCGGGGTATATACAAAAAAATTCACAGAAATGCCCCTCCAGCCCCTGGGCACGATGGAGAGCCAAGAAACCTGTCCAATCCTTTTTCTCCTCCAAAAAAGGCCACGATAAAAAAATTTGTGCCAAAATTAATTTAGTGGTGTCAGTTTTAACTGGAGTTTCTATTTAATTTACGCATTATTTTAGCATTCATTAAAGTTTCATTTACAATTCTTAATTCCCTCGAAGACTCGTGTGGAAATTTATTTTCATGCAGTAGTTATAGATTTAAATGACTTCTCCCACTTGACATGCATTATAATATTTTCCTAGCATGAGCTTATTAAACTCTTGTTTTTTTTATTGGAAAGAAGAAAAGAATAATACAACAACAGGAAACAGAATTAGAGCAGTTACATTGTAAAAAGATACGAGTATGAACAGCAACAACACTGCAAAGGTTTGAACAAGAGAAGCATTTACAGCAGCAATTTATAAAATTCTGAGCATAGCCAGCAGCAACAATAATGCTAAAAGAGTCGGAACATGCACAGCAGCAACTATAAAGCAAAATAGTCAAGGGAGATTGCACAAGAACATAAACAAATTGCTGCCCTTCAACACCACAAGTCAAAGGACAGCAATAAACGATATATATTGCCCCACTAGCAACCAGAACTCAAAGTTAAAAGACTGTAAATTGCAGCCACTATCTTGTCCCCACTGATAAGATTATGAACTGCTGCCTCAAACATCTCCAGTATTAACACTTGGATGAAGTCTCAATTATAAGTTCTCAAATTTGCATGTCCTTTCTGCATGAATGCAAGCAATTCTCAAGATGTCCTCCTCTTTTAAGTTCATCTGTCCATTTCAACCTTCGCCAGCGTCTTTGTATGAGTTGGCCATGAGCTCTAAGCACCAACTAGTGGTTCCGATAGGCCTCCATAGCAGCCCCATCAAACACACCAATCCTGAGTTGAGCTGTAGATCGATTAATGTCCTTTGGCACCACAACACTGAGTTGAGTTTGTAGATAAAATAATGTCTTCTTGAGCTCAAGATTATCTTGGAAAGAGGACTGAAGAAGAGTGATATAAGGTGAGAAGCTTGTACACAACAGAATAAATTCAATTTGAACTAAGTAAAAATTGTGTGAGAATACAGCCAAGCAACGGAATCTCCATATATGCTTAAGGATAATGTGTCTGAAGGTTTGAGTGATAGTATTATGGAACTTGGGAAGACCGAGAAGAGTCATTTTCCAAGACCAAGTATGTGGGAATAGCGCTGGGAAGTTGGAAAACATTAAAATCTAAAGTTGTTGCACATGGTGGCAAAACCAAAAAGCATGCATAATGGTCTCTCTTTTCGCACAAAAGGGGCAAGAAGGAGATGGGGAAATGAATGAGAGGTGGTCACCAATCGGGACTTTCACATGAAGGACATTCCAAGCAACCAACTAAGTTTGAGCATCCGCCTTAGACTTCCAAATCAAAAAAATTTAGCTTGTTCCACCTCGATTTGTTGAATTTACAATGCCATTTGAGGTTAAGCCGTAGAGATAGGGAAATGGAAGGAATGAGCAGCTTATACACTGTTTTGAGAGGGAAAGATCCGAAGTTATGGTTGTTAGGCCATTTCCAATCCTTGAGGAAACTATCATGACAAGGGGTGGACAGCAAACCAAACAATTCAAGAGGAACCAGTTGTTGGATTTCTTGGATTAGGCCTCTATAAGCCGAGGTCAAATTATATTGGGATTTAACTTGATGCCAAGCATTCTAGCCAAATCTTAATAGATCCCATAAATCCCAAAAAACTTGAATGCCTTTTTTAAATAATTGTTTGCCTTTAAGAGCTCTAACATTAGCCAAAGGACTATTATGTTGCTGGACTAGATGGTTCCACCAGATAGAGGATGAAGCAAAACTCAGCCCATGACTCAAGCTACGATCATACCAGCCCAACAATTTAGAGGTAGTTTTCAATGCTCTCCAAATGGAATTGAAAGAAGCAGAACCATGAATCTTAAAATAGGGAGCACTTGGAGCAGCTTATCCTTCCAACTAACCATTGGACAACAGTAGTTGTTTGAATACAATGATGCACTAGATGTTGCCATGGAGCATCCCCATCTAGAGCCCTCAAACAATCCATTTAGCTGTAAGATAGATTCCTTGAGTGCATGGATCTAAAATTCCCCAACCACCTTTGTCTTTGGATTGAATACAATGGGTCCATGATGTAGCAAGTAAGCCTTTTTTATTTCCCCACTTAGCCCAAAGGAAATTCCTAATTATCTGAGTTAGCTGGTTATAACAAGTTTTGAAGGGGAGCCAACACAATGAGATATAAACATGGCTAGCCAAGAGGATTTTGTTAGCAACTTGAATTCTACTAGCCATAGATAAAAATTTGTTGGTCCAATTCTTGAGTTTGTTTTTGTATCCCTTTTGGCTTATTAAACTGTTAGTTCTTCATCAGGTTAGTTGCCTCGACTATAGTGAATATTAATTATCATTTTCTTGTTAAATAATTTAAGAAATATTTTAAAATTAGATAAATAATTTAAAATATTTTATATTATTATTAATATGTAAATTATGCAAAAAAAAATTTCAACAACAATTTATTAACAAAAATAACCCTTTTACTTTTTCTTCTTATTCAATATACTTTTAGAAATAAAGTAAAATAAACATAATGCATATGTTTTTATTTAATATTAATAATATTCTAATACAATTATTTACTAGTTAAGTTCATGCACGAAAACAAGATGTGACACATTTTGAGTATTACTACCCTTACTGTTAGTAAATGTATCCTAATTGAGATATTTATTCTACCATGTCATCCTCATATATGAATGTTTAAGGGGATTCTCGTTGGTATAATATAGTGGTTTAAGATATCAAGAACCGTTACACATGTGATATCTAAGGCTAAATAAAATCTTCTGAACATTATAAATTATGTGGTACTATCACCAAGGTACTGAAGGTGGCATGATATCCTTGATAGGAAATTGTAAGGGTTTTGAGGATGCTTACATTGAATTAGGAATAATAACTAAGGTGATGTTTAATTTGATATTTTATATGAGTGGATGGAAGTGTCATGACATAGTTTTTCATGTATATTGGTAAATAGTATGCATGCATCCCTTGATAGATCTTCTAAGGAGAACTATGTATGACTTTGATCCATTTATAAGCAAATACGTAGGCGGTCCTTCGGCGAAGGATGTCCTTGTGACCTCAAGTCTATAGGGGAGGGTTTAGGGGAGGACAATTCCTAGGGCTAGGGTTGTTCCTCACTGTTTTGATCTTTCCTCCTTTGTAAGCTTCAATTTGAGGCTGAAATGGGTACCGAATGGGTATGAAATAAGTTAAAGGAAATTTAATAATTTATATTTAACACATAATATGATTCTATATAGTAAACGGAATGAAGTAAGGGATTTGACTACTTTATATTTGGTATTTCACACACACACACATATATAGTTGGGTAATAGTCATCTCATGTTGGTTTCATGTATCTCTTATGTTTTTGTGTAATTCAACTCCATATCTAGAGGTCTCTATGTATAGGCCCATGTATTTGTTGATTTTGATTGAGATTCATGTTATGCATGACTTGCCCAACAGTGAACCTCTGAGATATTTGAGTAGTGATAAGCAGTCATTGGATTGTGCCAATGATCAATGTCTAGGCCACTGTTACAAACTAATTGACATTTATTTGGTTCATGGAGGTGAAGTTTGTTATGGGATACCCTATTTATGATATGATAATGGTTACATAGGTAGGGACCCATCTATGTGGGTAACAATATTCCACGACTAGTTGTTGTATCAAGGTGGTTCAGTGGTTGTTACTACTAAGCATGAAAGTGACCAATGTCAAGTGTTACCTAGGATTGTGAAGAAGATAGCTTAAAATATTACTAAGGTCACAAGGTGGTATATGTCAAGAGCAACTTCTTCCTGGGTGGACAAACTTCTTACCAGTGGCCTCTAAGTGATTGAAGTTGAAATCCATTATGCTATGGTAGGTTCACTACTTGTGGAAAAACTTGGGATGGTGAATGGACCCATGGTGTAGTATGGGATGCATTGAATCCCTTTCCTTGTTATTAGATTGTATACTTAGCCTTGTTGGGTTGAGGATGAACCTATTGTGTAGTATGGGATGCATCAAATCCTCTTCCCATTTTTCCAATGGTGTAGAAGACTGAAGGAAAGGATGGGACCCATAGTGTAGTCCATAATGCACTGACATTCTTTTATACCTAGGATGCATTACAGACATGCATTAGTCATCCATTGTGACATGTAAGTTAGTCATTGAGTAGTCATGTAGGGTCGAATAGTCGCACACTCAATCTTGATGATAATACCCAGTCTTACCACATATTTATACTATATATTGTAAATAAACAATCTGAATGTAAATAAAGAAAAAACCAAATGTTCATAAAAAATGGACCCATACTTGAATACATGAGAACCTCTAAATGTTATATGAAAAAACCATAAATACATTCATGAAGAAGTGAAATAAGTATTTTTTTGTTTCAAATAAAATATCACAACTCTCCACTATAAGTATATCATTTAAAAAATAAAATTCCCATTTAATAAAATAAGACACAGATTTAAACAAGTATTGTTATCATAGTGAAAAAATATTGTTCTTATGTGTACAAAAATTGGGGTATCAATGTACAAGCATTCGATAATTTTATATTAATAGTTTGTCCTATCACAAATATAAAAGGTGAGCACAATAAATAACATGTATTTTCCCATTAAATGTGAAGGATTTTCAAAAAGTTTTAGTGTTCAACTATTGGTCCATTTTTGTTCAATATAAGTGTATTTTAAATAATTATGTGTTGTTTTTATAACAACAAAGATATTTTTTGTGTTCAACTATTAGTCCATATGTGTTGAATATAAAAGGTAGAGATATCAAATATTTATGGTTATCAATTAGTATTTGGTCCACTTAGGTTGTATATTAATTTAATTTAAATAAAAATATCATATTCTACAAGCAACAAATGATATTTTTTTGGTTCAACTATTGGGGGTTCCATGATTAAGTTTTGGTCGAACCTTTAAAATTCAAATTCTTTTGTGAAACTCTCAAAAGATCTAATGAAGGGTGAAAGCTTCCTCTGGCTGAGTCATGCCTTAAAATAAAGTTAGTGAAGGAAATAAAATGATAAAACAAAAGGGGACCTAGCCTAGATGAAGCGATGGGGCTTAAGTTGTTTTAAATCCTTCCCAAAAATTAACATCCAAATAGATCCCATCCAAGGTGTAAGATGAATAATAGGGTTTTACATGAAGACGAAGGTAAAACCCCAACCTTAGGCATTTCCCAAACACCATAGATGACCAGAGACAGAAGGCAGGATAAATTAGAACATAGAGAACAAAACTTTGAAGTTCCATCACTACCCATAACCCTAAACCCTAAACCATTAACCCTTAACCCTTAAACAATCTACCCTCTCTCTCTCTCGTCTCTCCCTCCTACCCCCTCTCCCTCTCTAAGGTCTCTCTCTCTCACTCCCTCTATCTATCTCCCCTAAACCTTAAACCCTAAACCCTTAACCCATAGAAATTTTGGCCCTTAAATCCTCTACCCTCTACGCCCAACCCTCTGCCTTATCTCTCTCCCTCCTCCTCTTTCCTCTCTCTCTCAGGTCTCACCCTCCTACCCTCTCCCTCTCTCAGGTCTCTCTCTCTCTCACTCACTCACTCTTATCTCCCTCCCCTTCACCCTTAACCCTCTACTCTCTATCTCTCTCCCACTCCCTCCCTCTCTCTCTCACTGAATCCCTCTCTCTCCCCTCTACCCATAACCCTAAACCCTTAAACCTATCTCCCTCTAACTCTCTCTGACTCCCTCCCTCTCTCTCTATCAAGTCTCTCCCTCCTAGCACCACTCCCTCTCTTAGGTCTCTCTCTCTCTCACACTCAATCACTCTATCTCAAGTCTCTCCCTCCTACCCCCTCTCCCTCTCTTAGGTGTCTCTCTCGCTCACTCACTCCCTCTATCTCTCTTCCCTCTACCATTAACCCACAACCCTTAAACCTTAAACCCTTAAACCATCTTCCCTCTACCCTTAACCCCCCTCCCTCTATCTCTCTTAAATTCCCTCCCTCTCTCTCTCTCAAGTATCTCCATCCTAGCCCCTCTCCCTCTCTTAGGTCACTCCTCCTCTTTATCTCAAGTCTCCCTCCTGCCCTTCTCTCCCTCTCTTAGGTCTTTCTCTCCTCACTCCTCCCTCTATCTCTCTCCTCACCCTTAGACCATCTGCCCTCTACCTTAACCCTCCCTCCTCTATCTCTCCTCTGTCCTCTCTCTCACTCCTCCTCCCTCTATCTCTCCCTTAACCCTAAACCCTTAACCCTTAAACCATCTGCCCTCACCCTTAACCCTCCTTCCTTTGTCTCTCTCCTACTCTCCCTCTCTCTCTCTCTCAAGTCTCTACCTCCTACCCCCTTAACCGCCGTCAACCAGACCTTCTATCCTCTACCTCAACACTCTCCCCTCTCCCTTCCCCTCCTAATTCTCTCTCTCTCTACCTCTCCTTCTTCCCCTTTTCCCTCTCCTTCCCTCCTACTTATTTCTCTATATATATATATATCTCTCTCTCCCTTCCCCCCATCTCTCTCATTTTCCCTCTCCCTTTCCCCCTCTCTCTCTATCTCTTGCTCTCCCTTCCCCCTCCTAATTATCTCTCTCCCCCTCTCTTTGTCTCTCCCCCCCCCCTCTCTCTCTCTCTCTCTCTCTCTCTCTCTCTCGCCCATCCTCCTAATTAATCTTCGATATATGTGTGCAAAAATTAGATATTTGATTTATAGCACCAAAATATTACATTTTAAAAATGTTTTTCAAATTAGATATTAGCACAATGAATTGGACATGAATTGGATATCCAAAACAAATCTAATATCCAATTTGTAGTACTTTGGCTTGGGCATTGCTATGGAGCAATGTATTGACACCCAACCCAAAAAAAAAAAAGTCAACTCGGGATTTTCACATTTTTTGATGAGTTCAAAATGCTACTTTTTTCATGTTGCCACTTTTTGGCCCATGATGATCCTACACATACCCAAGTCTAAATTAGGTAGTTTTATTGCTAAGCTGGATCACTCCTTTCTTTGAAGGCCATAAACTTATGATTGGGTCAAGTATTCTTTTCTTTAGAAAATTCCTATTTCCTTTTTGATAGGTTAATTATGATTTGATTATATGGATTATGAAGCACTTATTTCAAACAAATATCTTTATGAAAGAAGTATATTGGCATGAAATTAAATATGATTTGTATTCCAATGTAAAAACTACAAAGAATGGAAACAATTCTTTCAACACAAACTATTATGTAGTAGTCAATTAAAATGAAAAAGCTTGCTCTATATTAGTTAGGATACACAACTAAGAAAATTATCTAAGGTGACTTATTTATCCTAGAGGAACTAAGTATATAGTATACAAACAAAACCAACAAACCCACAACTACCCCTATTTTGAAGGAGTTTAGTTTTCTCCCCTTCCTGATCTCGCTAATATTGTCTAATTATTTTAAAGAGATGAAGAGTCATAACACAACTTTATTCAACCTAGTAAATAGCTTGGTTAATGAAACTTGACAAAAGTAACAAAACAATTGCTACATTTGGCATTTGATGTTGAATGAAGAGTGGTGACTATAATCTACTTATAGTTTAATAAAACACTATTTTTATAAGAAGGCTTGACATTAGAAAGATAAGTGTTACTTATAATTTAATAAAACACTATTATAGTTTTACCAACATATACTATTGTATGCTTACATGGCTTCTTAGTTAATATATGGGGAGATAGAGATAGATGGGGAGAGAAAGAGAGAGAGAGATAGAGATATATGGGAAGAGAAAGAGAGATGGAGATATATGGGAAGAGAAAGAAAGAGAGGTGGAGATAGAGAGTCAATGGATAGGGGGGATAGGGAGGGAGAGATGGTGAGAGATAGAGAGGGGGTGATAGAGATGGGGAGGGAGAGAAAGTGATATAGATAGAAAGAGATAGAGAGAGGAGTGAGAGGGAGATAAAAAGAGAAATAGAGATAGATATATAGAGTGGGAGAGATGGAGGGAGAGATGGATTGAATGAGAGAGAAAGGGGGGAGAAGGAGAGATAACTCAATAGATAGAGGGGGGAAGAGGGAGTGACATAGATAGTGGGAGATATATAGAGATATAGAGACCAATAGGGAGAGATATATCAATCACCTTCCCTATATCTCTATCTATTCATTATTATCTCTTTATCTCTCTACCCCTCTCTATCTCTTTGTCTCCCTTTCTATTTGTATGTTTTTCATTATCTCCCTCTCTCTCTATATTTTGTTCCCTATATTTATCTTTGTCTCCTTAAGTGTGCAATGAGTACATTGAAGAGGTCTTAAAGGAGAATTATCATATCTTTAATCAAATGGCATGCTACCTTGAGCATAACTCCCCAAGGATACATGCCATCCTTGGATTGTTGACATGAAACAACCAATCAAAATTTAGTTTCTCTTTCTCATATTAATATATAATACTATTATATTAAATGTATATTATATTAATTATATTTTGTATTATATAAAAATATACTTATTATTAATTATTATTTATAATAATTTTACATGTATTTAATAATTTTGTTAAAGAATATAATTTATAATTATAATTTATAATTATAATAAGTTGAATAATTATATTATTTATTATGTAAAATATAGCTAATATACACTTAACTATATTGCAAAATATTAAAACCTAGCTAAATGGCGCCAAAATTTTCAACATAATTAACATACTATAAAACCTAATGAAACCAGGTTGTAGCTCATCAAATTGGAGAAGTGAAAGGTCAATACCAGCGCCAAGGAAGAGTTTGGAGTAGTGAAAACAAGGTCAATGCTAGTGTCAAGGAAGAGTTTGGAGTAGTGAAAACAAGTTCAATGTCAGCGCTGAGGAAGAGTTTGGAGTTAAAGCAAGGTCAATACTAGCACCAACAAAGAATTTGGAGGAGTGAAAATAAGGTCAATATCAATGCTGAGGAATAGTTTGGAGGAGTGAAAACAAGGTCAATACTAGCAATGAGGAAGAGTTTGGAGTTAAAACAAGGTCAATACCAGCACCGATGAAGAGTTTGGAGGAGTGAAACCAAGGTCAATATCAGCACCAAGGAAGAGTTTGGAGGAGTGAAAACAAGGTCAATACCAGCACCGAGGACGAGGTTGAGGGCACTCAGGGAAAATCAACGACCAAGGGGCAATGAGTACTATAAGTTTGGCACCCCCATTCTCTTTAACCTTCAATTTCCATGCCTAGTTTCCAAAGGTCTTCTCAGACATTAGCACCCCCATTCTCGTAAAATGGTATAAGATAAGACAGAAAAAATAAAATAGCTTAGTCTTTCACATTTTTATCGACCAACCTCAGTTCTTGGAAAAACTCCCATAATCTACCCACATCTTGGTTGAGGTCTAGGATTTCATCAAACATAGCCTTCATCGCATGAGTTTGAAGCAATTGTAGACTTAACCCTTGAAGTATATGCTAGGCTAAGATAGATCTAATGAATGGAAATAGAGGCATACAATTCTTCTTTAATATCTCCACCACAAACATATGCAAGGTGTTGGTTATTTTTACAGTAAGCAGGTTCATCTTATAATCTACTTATGGAATTGTCAATTCCAATAAAGAGAAACTTGAAGGACCTAGACCAATTGACGAGGATTTGAAAGACCTCCTACACTTTGGGCTCTACAAGACCCAGGAGGGTGATCCCATAATGCATTTACAACCTCTGCACCATCATCATAAACAACATTAACAACAATAGATAATCTCATTTAATAGATCAACATAATAGGATAATACCAAATAGAATTGGTTGTTTATCAATAATTTCAACTATTTGGAGCATGAGATAGCTACAACAACATTTCACAGTATAAGATAGTCATTGATTTACAATTTGTAGTAAGATCTAGGTAAAGGAAAACAAATAATGAACCATACGAATAAGTACAACTTAGATTAGTGCCATATATCTATTGGAGGAGTGAAATTTATAAGCATCTAAGGGTTTATGATAGATTTAACACATAACATATAAGATCCTTGATAACATTGCTTTACAATCCCATCAATATGTATTCTAACCCAATACTACTTATCAAATCCTTATACAAAATATATTCACCTACAATCCCATTCAAGCATTTTAATTAATTCCTTGAATTAAACCTAAAATAAGAATCATACACACCACAATAGTGAGATGAATGGAACAACCCTTGATCATTTTATTTAAAATTCAGATATGCTTGTACAATGGAGAGACATGAGTTTGAATTAATCATACCAATTCAAATGCTAGTACTGTCATAAAACATCAAATCCCCATGAATTCAAAACCTACTATAGAATGACTCAAAACCTAAATTGCATTTTCCCTAAAACCATTAGACTTTACAATTTTCTCTACAACTTCATCTAGACTCGACCAAAAATATCTAACTTACTAACCCGTACTTCTGGCCTTTAAATCCTTCTTATAGAAAAAGAAGGAGCAAACAAGTGTTGGGCCAAAAAGCACACGTGTCACCAACTAGTTGGACCACCTTCTAATATTCCAAAAAATTGTTACAACAATAATCTCCCCAGAGAATCTTCTTTTTCATCATGCCCGCTGAGAATGGTTGATGCAGCAACAAAAAACTTCAAGAATTCCACACCTAGACTATCACCAAAAAATAAAGCTAGAATTTGTTGTAACTATAACAACTAATTTTTCAACTGTTAGCAGCCTACTCTTTTTCACTCTTCCTCAGTTAAATATACATTTACTCATTTTTGGTACTATTCATCAATTGGCTAATCAAAATTGATCACCTCATTCACCTTGAAACAATAAGGTTTGTACTTAATTGCCACCTAATTCTCTTCTATTTCAAAAGACTCCAAGAATGAGCTAGTGCTAATGATTTAGTCCATACAACTCACCAAAAAATCATAATCTAAGTTACCCTATTTTTGAGGGTTTTTTAGTCGAAACATGATATAAAGGGGCTCTTACACTTTTTGTGATTATTGTAGCTTGTGTAAGAGGCCCCATGGATATTGTTGTAATTATAGGATGAATGAATAGGGCGCAGGATGAGAAATAAAGAAGGTATAGCTACTGTCCTCAATAGTTTTGTGAAGAAAAGCATGTGAAATGAGAGGTTCAAGCCTAGGTTTCAACAAAACATGTATGGGAGATTTGATTTTATAAATTTTTATCCATGTGCAGACCTAATGGGTTGTTTCTGAATATTGAATATAAATGATATACATACACACACACACACATGTACATATATATATATGTATGTATGTATGTATATGTATTTTTAAATGTAAATGTAAATACAATTATTAGATGCTCTCCTAGAACAATAAATGAAACATATCATTAAAGAAATCTATATCTATGTATATAAATTTGTATTTCTAAATGCAAGTGTAAATGCAAAGAGCATATGGTTTTGTAGTGTTATAGATACAACATATCCATAAATTAATGTAATTGAAATTCTAAAGTCTTCAACACATATAATATGAAATCGATCAAACTATTAAACTACATGAGAAATAAATGAAAACAGTAAATGCATATGTATGTGTATTTGTAAATGTAAGTGTAAAATAAATAAGAATAATAAAAATTATAAAAGAATACAAGGAAAGGTCTCCTCCCTCTTGGTACTGATATCCTCCTCCACACACAACCCTTAAAAATTATGAATAGAGGAATATAATCTTTGAAGAACTCAAAGTTGATTCTCTCCTGCCTAATGCAATTAGTCATTTTATCCTTACAAAAATTTATAGTGATTACTAGAGGCACATAGACCAATTCTTCATAATAGAATAATTTGATCATACTTTTCCAATGATGGCATTATGAGAAAAACTTAGGTTAAATGAATAATTTCTAGCTAAGTTATTTAAATCATGTCCAACCATATAAGAGAAGACTGTTGCTATGTGTACTTGGATACCATGGAGAAAGGCTCTTTGGGATATTCCATCAATCATCCTACCTTAAAACATACCAAAAGCCTCCTAGCAATTAGACATAGGAAGATTTAAGATGACTTAAAAAAAAATTATTGCCAAAGCATAAACTTATGATGACTTAACCAGGCCTAGTACACACTCCCTCCCCATTAACCACTTAGACATATGGAAATTAAATGTAAATTTGTTGCTATTTTTAGTCATGTAGGTATCCAATAAACCACTTGGTGGTGTTTCCCTTCAAGCTTTATTTACTTGAATGAAGAGAAAAGTCCTTTCATTACAATTAGATAATACATTTGAGGCCTTGGTTGTGTAACTAGTGGACCATAGTCACATTTAACACTTGTTACAAAGTTTGGGAGTTAAAACATTAAGTAGATTTGATTTGTGATGGACACATTTGGACTGTAGTAACAATAACTTGCAATCTATCAAAACTTTATTACCTTATAACCTTTGAAATTCTAGCAATGAAATGATAGATTACTCATAATGTCACCTTAGGATTACAACACCATGAAAGAACTTCATCCAACATCCTTATGAGTGTAGGTACCACCAACTAGGTATTTTTCAGATCTATCTTCCTCGAGCGAGGAAAATTTAGGAACAGAAGGGGAAAGAGAGACATGTAGTATGTCTAAAATAGGGAGATCAGCTAGAGGTCAAAATATTAGAAGAAAATTCTGTAAATGCATGGAATTTTTTCTTGTTGAAGGGGGTTAATGTTCTTATGATGATGAGAGCATAGGCGACGTCGAGGTGCCCTTAAGGAACAAACATCTACGAAAAGAATGGGTACCCAAGGAACTTCCTCCAATAAACACTAATTTTTGTGTCAACGAGAGCATATATTGCATAGCACCATCATCATTACATGGTTTGGGACAATTTTGCATGGACGACATAAGGTCTATTACAATAAAGTATTGAATTGATGGAGTATGTCAGACCCTGTTACAGTTACAAAGATTGGATGCAACTGGTTTGATATACAAGAAGTATGTGTAGGCATGCACTATCAGCAAATTATATATAGCTAAAAGATAAAGATCAAAATAAAGGAGTGGCTATGTACATTGATAGAAGGCCAAAAGCACCAAGGAATATTGCAAGGTTTATAAATAGTACGTGACTTGGGTCAACAAATAAGCAACCTAATTGTATATTTGAGGCGCGCGATGGAAACTATGTATTCGTACGTGTGATAATATCAATAACTACAGGGGAAGAGTTGCTAATCAATTACAATTTTAATTTCTTAGTTACAAACATAGTTACTATGGGGTCAACAAATAAGCAACCCAGTTGCATATTTGAGGCACGTGATGGAAACTGTGTATTCGTACATGTAATAAAATCAATAACTATAGGGGAAGAGTGGTTAATCAATTACAATTTGAATTTATTAGTTACAAACATAGTTACTATGGGCGTGGTACATACTATGTACCATTTTACCCAACCTCCAATTAATAACTTCAATATACCATTTTATTCTTATGTTTTTTTTTGTAAGTCTATTAGTTTCATTTCGGTAATATTTTTTTATATTTAATTTTTGTCACAATAGGACATTGATCGTATGGAGAAGGCTCTAGCCCAAAGCACAGATTGTGATTTGTCTTCACATGCTTCTCCCTGACAGGTTTACCTCATTGTAATTGTACAATTAGATACGAGAAAAATGTTTTATTATTATGTTGTTTTAATAAGTTTATTGGGTTAATTTCGATAATATTTTTAATATTCTTGTTGCAGTCGACTGATCGAGGAAAGGCACCAATAGTAGACAAGAGCATCGATAGGGAGGTGCAATCAATAGTATGTGATGATGATATTGATTATTCAATAAGCCCTCTCAATATGATAAGGAAGACCCAAAAAATTGCAATGAAGAAATCCTTAAGTTGTTATTCATAGTGCCTCAAACAGATGAGATAAGAGAGAGGGTTAAAATATTGATTGAGAGATCACAAAACTTGCAAGTAAGTTGTCATGAGGTCTTTAATTATAACATAAGTTCATTCATGGTTTTATATTTTGTACTCTTTTATGTCATGAACTAAAATATGTATTATTTTTATAGAATTTTTTACGTCCTCATGATGCTCTTGGCCATGATCAGGGTACTGCAAATGTTGCTTGAGGAGTAGGGTTTTGTACAAGTGTCCATCCTAATCTTCCTACACATACATCACATCATTTGACCCCATCATATGTGCCTATATTGTCATCTAAAATGTTGGCAACACATACCATGCAGACATCCATTAGTGCACCCTCTGGCGGCAAACACATGCCATAACGTGCGTTAGGACATGTACCTAGGGATGCAAAGGCCACTAGTACTGGTGATATTTTAGTAGCATTTCTTAGATCTTCCTATATTACCAGTACAAGAACATTGTCGGTCGCATTTGTGGTGACTGAAGATTTCATTCCCATAAAGATAGAGAAGGTCCCAGGTACTTTAAAATGTTTTAATTATTATTATATATAATCCAATTGAAATTTACTTATTGATTTCTCTTTTTAGACTATTGATCGCATGATCATTTTGCAGGAAATGATTTTTTTTATAAACATCTAAGTGATATTACATTGGAGCTCTTTGGGCCCACCATATGTACATGGTGGAATGCCCAAAATAAATATTTAAAATATGAGTTCATTAACCATTTAGTTGTGCTCTTCGATGATAAAACATTCAACCAAACCAAGGTCCTTAAGAAAGCTGGTACCTATCTAAAGTATGTGAGGGACCAATATAGGTCAAATTTAGAGAAGAACAAAAAGTATGAGCATCCCCCCATGATTCTGGAGAGGGATTGGAAGGAATTGGTGTTGGATGCAAAGGAGAAGGATGAAAAGAAAAAAGGAAAGCCACCATCGGGCAAAGGAAGGTATGTGATACTATCAACAATGTAATTATATACTAATTACTCTTTCCTTTTACATAATCTAATGTATTTCAAACTTTTCATAGGCTGCTTGACACATCAAAGGAAAAAAAAAGCAATACTAGATAAACATGGCAGCACAAACTTGGATCTGGTGGTTATATGAAATTAGCTGCACGAATTGTAAGTATCAATAAATGAAATATAGTATCCAAATAAAAAATTGAAAACAATTTTGGTTTTATCACACCATAGAAGAAAAATTCATGATCTTATGCAAAAATGTAGGGCTTTGAATTTAACAGAGTTTCTATAGAAGATGACCTAAAGATTGTCTTCTAGCAAGGCTATGGAGTTGTGGTTGAACACCTAAGATTCTTGACTAGGAAAAAATAGCCTTCCACTGCATCTGACACATAGGTAAATAAACTCAATAAAGTTTATTTAAAATTGAATACTTGTGCAATCTATTCAATATTAATTTCCACCATAAAGTAATTACATGCCTATTTATTTTAAACATTCAAGCAATGATAATACTGCACATGACATTGCAATGCAACTTGGTGAGGATGGAGCACAACCTACATATGAAGGTCATGGTGTGCATACTGGTACTTTAGAGCATGTAGACCATGATCAACATGTTGAGTATGATCAGGCTAGAGAAGATCAAGAACATGATGTGGCCCCATCAGGTAAAGAGGACCACTCTAAAGTTATTTTAAACATATTTAATTGCAATTGGTGTATTAACTAATGTAACATTTCGTGTTTCAAGTTTAGAGCATGTACAACATGATCAACGTGTTAAGCGTGATCAGGCTAGAGAAGATCAGGAACATGATGTGGCCCCATCAAGTAAAGAGGACCACTCTCATGTTCTCTTAAACATATTTAATTTCAATTGGTGTATTAATTAATGTAACCTTTCGTGTTTCAACTGTAGATCAAGATTTAGAGGGTGTTCAGCATGTTGAGCATGAGTCTATAACAAAAGTTCAAGAACGTGATGTGGACCCATCAGGTAAAGAGAACCACTCTAATGTTCTTTAAAATAATGAAATACTTGTAACAATAATAATAAAACATATCATTTTAACATTCCTTTCTTATTGCATCAGACCCCCCCTTGTAGTGGCGTCCACGTCATGAGTAGACGACTAGGCATACATTAAGATCATGAGAAAAGGGAATAACAACTAAAGGGATTGGATATTGATTTATAAAACGATACTCCACTTCATATTTTTGAAGCTTTAAAAAAGAAACAAAAAAAAGAAGTGATTGTAATCATATCATGACAAGCGTTATTTTGATAATATGTAAAAACTGAAAGAATGAATATTATATGTTAATGAATGAATGTGAATATGTTAATTAATGAATGTTATATGTTAATGAATGAATGTTATATGTTAGTAATGGATGAATGAATTATTAATGTTATATGATTGGGTATGGCGAATTGAGAGTGATGCGAGGGGGGGAGGGGCCAAATGAGCTTCCATTATCACGTGGTTGGCCCTATTAAGTAGAGAATATTAAAATATTCTTAAAACAAAGAGAAGATAAATAAAGTAATGCACTTTTCAATATAATAAATCCATTTTTTGAAGCATCAAACCAATATGCAAAGATGAAAGAAAGTGCTAACTTTTCACTATGGTGATAGAAAAATGATTCTTTATAGTTTGTATGGCTTTGTATGAATACCACATTGTGTTGTGTGTGGATTTGGTTTCAAAGCTCTTTTTCTTCTATTTTTAGTGGTGACATAACTCTAAAATTTGACCTTTTTGCATAACAGGTTAGTGGAAAAATTGATAGCTTTGAAGGGTTTAGAGGTTTAATTGAGATAGATACACAAATATTTGGATCTTTTTGTTGATGGGAGGCTTTGACTTAACCATGAAATTTTGTATCATCTGTAGGTATGCAAAAGTTTTTCTACTTACATTCATTCTTGATCACAAATGTTGTAAATGATATTAATGCTTCGAACTTAAGATTCGTTTAATTGTTATAATGATCAAAATTTTATACTTTGCTATACATTCAAGCATTCTCTTTCCCCCTACCCTTTTCTCTCTCCCCCCTCCTTTTAAGAATTTTCTTTCTCATAAAAGATTCAAATTTCTGTCTCATTTACACAAATTTATCTGAAGCATTACGAGTGAAAAAATATATGTAAAAAATGATGGATTATGTCTAAACAACAACTTTCGATCTTATAGCTAATTAAATCCTTAATATTTGAATAGTTTAGAGCTTGAATAATGCTTGTATATGCATCTGTAGCAATAAGGGAGCCTATGTGAAGATTGAAATTTAAAACATCACTTTGGTATTTTTCTTTAGGCAGTGAAATGATATTTTGAGTAATACAAACCTACACACACATTGATATTTTTCAGCATTGCATTGAACAATTTTTATTCTTATACCTACCCTTGGCTAGACATGGAGGTATATAATATTAGTTTCTAGGTTTATTCTATAAGTAGTTAATTTCACATAGGAAAACTAAAATCTTCCTAATTTCCTTTGTCAGGTGCGAAAGCATATGAATCACTTGCTGAAGGCACCATTTTGTATTCATCTAAAAATTGGTTTTTTCTTCTTTTTTTTATGTTTCTTGCATGTGTTGTTTTTAGGCTCTAGAGATGTAGCATGACTCTTTCCTTTGCACTTTTCATCTATTTTGACAATTACAGTATATTGTCCTCATAATTTTTCATGTAGATCTGTTTGTAACCTTATTTTCTACCAATAAATTTGTAAACCACTCACATATTAAGGACCATTTCACTAACTTGTAGTCATCCATTACTTCATATGTTGCAAGTTGTGTCTGTGTGCCAATAACTCCTGATGATTGTGAGAACTTTAATCATACAAGTATACCCAATCTTTCTCAAGTAAAAGTCTTACCTTATTTTATAGTACTTTAAATGGTTAATTCAAGGTGCTTCTTTAGATTTGAGATGGTTGAACCCTGGATTAAAATATGGTATTAGATGGGCAGTATAATAATAAAACTGAGGTCCATTGAACACAAATTATGAACATAATTTACTAGACTATGAATAGTGTTACAATTGTAATTATTTCTCCTTTACCTACCTCTGCATTAATGTAAAAGATAGCAGATATTGGAATTTCATTACATGTCTCATGTATGTGTTAGTATTTTAATTTTGTTTAAGTTGTTCAAGAGCTTGATTAGGTCAAGAATATGTTCTACAAGCTTTGTTCTCTTGACACTACTCAGCATTTTCCCTACACATTTTCTCTTCAATCCAAAAAAAATTTAACTCCTTCCCTTGTTAGCCCTTGGTTGTTCTCAAGTGTAATGCTTTTTCTATGCATCTTGTAGTCTATATGTATGATCAGTCATCTCTTATGAAGCATGGATAACCTTTCATGGAATTTTTTTTGTAATTAGACAATTGCCATTGTGAGAATAATCATTTAATTTGTATGGAAGTAAGTCTTTTTCATATTATTTAACTTGGTATTGTAAACTTGTCTTTACAAGATTCTCTTGAGGGGAACAATAGAACTGTGATGATAGGTAGAGTTGTTTCTTAACTCCTTCCCTTGTTAGCCCTTGGTTGTTCTCAAGTGTAATGCTTTTTCTATGCATCTTGTAGTCTATATGTATGATTAGTCATCTCTTATGAAGTATGGATAACCTTTCAAGGAATTGTTGTTGTAATTAGATAATTTCCATTGTGAGAATAATCATTTAATTTGTATGGAAGTAAGTCTTTTTCATATTATTTGACTTGGTATTGTAAAATTTTATTTGCAAGATTCTCTCGAGGGGAACAACAAAACTATGATGATAGGTAGAGTTGTTTCTTAACTCCTTCCCTTGTTAGCCCTTGGTTGTTCTCAAGCGTAATGTTTTTTCTATGCATCTTGCAATTTGTATGTATGATTAGTCATCTCTTATGAAGCATGGATAACCTTTCATGGAATTGTTGTTGTAATTAGACAATTTTCATTGTGAGAATAGTCATTTAATTTGTATGGAAGTAAGTCTTTTTCATATTATTTTACTTGGTATTGTAAACTTGTCTTTGCAGGATTCCCTCAGGGGGAATAGTAGAACTGTGATGATAGGTAGAGTTGTACAACACCATAAATCATTTGGCATTATCAATATATTGCTTATAGAATACTCTATGCACGTAAAATGGAATGCACAATGACAATTGGTCTCGAATTCAAATCTGAATATAAGTACATTATACACAAGAAGATGATATCTATTCTATGATTTAGAGAACCCCAAAATAATAAAATTAATAGGTTCCATTTGTTTACTTACTCTTAGAGACTTGTTTAATCAGCGAGACCCTCAAAATGTCTTGTTGATAACCAGCAATGTTCAAAACTCCTGAAGAGGTCAGATCGGTGTGACATTGGATTTGTCTTGCTAATGAAATTCGTCAACAACACATGGAATATCAAAGTGGGTTTTCTATTATGTGTTGATGATTGATCTCTCACTAATGGGTTAGCTTCGGTGGTCATCACCAAGAGTCTCCACGATGGTACATTTCAATGAATAATTTTTTTTTTAAATTGAATTGTTTCATCACAATTTTGACGAAAACCATTGACAAATCACCAAAAAGGTCCAACAAAGTTGATATAGCAACAATGAAGGCTTTGTTGTAACTCCTTTCCAAATTCGTCACAATTTCAACAAAGTCCACTGATGAATCACAGAAAAGGTTCGATGAAATTGCTAAGCTATGATGAAGGCTTCATTGTAACACCTTGCCCATTTCATCACTTTTTTGATGGACACTGATTTATCATAGAAAAGGTCCGACGAAGTTGCTTAGCTACAATGAAGGCTTCATCGTAACTCCTTACCCATTTCATTAAAATGGTGATGAACTTCTGGTGTTGTTTTGACACTTCAGAAGAGTCATTGCAATTACATTTTGGTTGTAATTCGTCGATGGATACATGAAGTTTTCATCGATATTCTGACGAACATCCGATTCATTTTATGATGTCGATGACCAATGAATCTGCACCGTTATTTCAACGTTTCATGCATCATTAGAATTTTGATGAAAAAATAGTGATGAAATTGTTTTCTTCATTTCGTCACTTTTCCAAAAAATATTTGTTGAACAACCAATAAACGTTCATCAGAAAATGGAGCCAAATTCAGTGGTGACCCTACACATACCTATCATATCTCCACTTTTTATCGCATCATGATCTTGTACATATATGTACTTGTGATGTACATATGAGCTAGGAACCATTATACTTGTGACGTGCTAGAGCTAGTCACTATGTATTTATGATGTATGTTAGAGCTAGTCACTAATGTAATTATGATATGCCTATGAGCTAGGCACTATTGTACAAGTGTGATGTTAAAATGAGAGAGTCACAATTGTACTTGTGATGTACATATGAGATAATCACCATTGTACTTATTTTCTATGTATGATCTAGTCATTGTTGTATTTGGGATGTGTATGAGCTAGTAAGCTTGTGTATATGGAGGTATGCTTGTGACAATATTTGTGTATGATATTTGGGATTATGGTATGATATGTCCCTTGTAAATATTGTGAATGTTTGTACACTAATGCTTGGAAATTTTTGTTATGTACCCAACACTTTATGGAAAAGTTATTATAAATATATTATAATTGACTAGGTTGATAGCTTACATGCACTTAATTAATATTCATGGGTTAAAATTGAGATCAAAGATCTCATGCAATAGGAGAGAAATAACTCCCTCTAACATTGTGGGAAAACTATGAAGCCTCTAATTCTCATGTGGGGATACATAGGCAAGGTCATAATGAACCCTCAAGGTTTAGGTTTACGTCTAGGGATGACCATAGGTATAGGATCTTAACACTTTTGAGTGTAAGCATATAAGTTGTGATGATGATTGTTTATCACAATTTTGATGAAGAAATTTTGATATTAGCACTTCAAATCAAGATAAAGGATGCTTGGTCATTTTGTAATTGTGGTAAATTGTTTAAAATAAAAAAATGGTAGTGCATGAGTGGCAGATTTTTCACATTTATTTATAAATTGATTGTCGACCTTTTGGAAATGACCTTTTCATGATTTTCATTTGGAGACGATTGGAATTTTTCATGGTGATGATTTTATCATTTTTACTATGTTTATCAACACTTCCATTACCTAAGGAAAATAGTAAACTTCAGCCATCAGAGGTGAGGTTATCTTCCAACCTCATAGTAGTAATATCTATCCATTGCATGTGTTTTTATGGAATGTTTGTTACATGTATTTTTTTGAAACTATCTTTGACTGAATGTGTATATATATATTTATATATATACACACACAACTAGCCAAAATAATAATATAGTATATCTACAATATCTTTAAAAAATGTGTACATTTGTCACATTTCATTTATCTATCGTATGCTTGACTATTAAGGGTTTCTTGTAGCTATATTTTGGTTGAGTACATTTAAACACACACACACACACACACACACACACACATGCGTGTATATATATATTGTAACTATAATATCTTTAAACAATGTATGTACATATGTGACATTTTTCTTATCTATCTCTACGATCTCCATAAATATAATCATAGTATTTTAGGGTATCATATGGTCAACTATTAAGGGTTTATTGCATCTATCTTTTGACTCACTATGTGTATATATATACACATAGTTGGCCAAAATATAAATTCATATTTCTGCAATATCTTTAAATAATGTATGCAACTCACCCCAGGGTTAAGGGTATCATGCACATATCATTTGGTAAACTATACGTATATATATACATACCATTTATGGGTTTCATATGGTAGACCCTTAAGGATTTCATGTGTTAGAATTTAGGAGAATATGGGAGATAAAAGAAAAGCACACATAAATAATGCATAGATTATATTTACTTGACCCAAATGATAATGAGCACAAGGCCTTGCATATATAGACAAGGATGATGTAGTCCACCTATGAGGTGAATTGAGAAATACCCCATGAGGTGGAAAAAGTGAGTAGAAAAGTGTCCTATAGGTTTCAACCTTAGGAACACTTGGAGTGTGCAAACCAACAACCTCTATGACCAAGTCATCAACCTTGGGTATCACGTGTTGAGTGACATTTGAGGTTTGATGAAAAGTATTCAAACCTCAAAATGTGTGTGCATGAGGTTAAATAAATAACTTTGGAACCTCTAAAGGCTTAAGGGTTTCCCATTCGATTAGACAAGATGTTGTTTAACCTCATCAACCTAAGTACACTTAAGTATAGTGAATAGATTAATTATTCACACTAACACCCATCTTAAGTGATACTTGGGGAGATCACAAAAGTGCAAATAGATAGAAATTGGTCCTAGCTAGAGGTCATGTTAGGTACCCACATACAATGCATTCTCTCATAAAAGGATAAAAGGGAGAAAACCTAGTGAGAACAAAACTCCTTTCCAAAAAAGAGAATTAGAAGGATTTAAGACCTTTTGAAAATATATCCCTTGATGATACAAGCATGATGATGAAGAACTCTTGAAGCATGTCAAAGTTGTAAAAAATTTCAATGATGAGCTGATTTCTACAAAAATCAATGAGTCTCTAAGTAACATAGATCAATATGTGAGATAAAAAGCACTACATGAGTGAACATATGAACACTATTCAACCAATGTACACAAATTTTACCAAACTTTGTGAAGTCGATAATATGGGTAATATTATGGTAAAGAGTACTAGAATCTCTAAATGTGACCCACTAAATTAATCCCTCATTTGAGATATCAAAATACAAGGTTCATGAGGCCTCCCAAAAAGAAGATTCCTCCACTACTTCATTGAAGGAAGCATTAGCATAATAGATCATACTCCCCCCTTAATGCTATGAGGAATAAGTAGACTAACTAAGATTAAGAGTGTTCAAGGAATGTAGAGATGTACAAAAAACTGAGAAAGGGTGTGCTCCAAGGCACACTCACATGAGATGATAATCTCAAGGATCTAGTGTTGTGATGGTACAAACCCCCATTATACTTTATAATTCAGTGTAAGTACAATGCTATGCCATTAATATTAGTGAACATCGAGTTATGAATAGTCGGCTTGTTCCTATATTAACTCTCTATAAAGTCATATTATCATTAAATTATATTCTTATTTAGTTTTTTAGGTTGGCCTAATACTTATATAGGTGTGTCTAAGTTGGCCTAGGTGATATCCTAGGCATAAATAGGTATATATAGGAGGTTGTGAGTCTTATTTCATCATGAAGTTGTGAAGTGTGTTCTCATTAGAGATATTTGGAGGTTTTACCTCTCGAAGTGGCTTGTTATTCTTAGTTATTATCAAGTATTTGCAGCATATTTCATATCATATTCTCCTATTGTGCAAGTTATTTCATAACAAGTGGTATCATAGCATGATCTTGGCACCGTAGAGGCAAGGTTTTTTCTCAATTTTGGAGGCGATTTTGGGAAGAAAATATCTTTCATATTTTGGATTTTTTTTAATTTTTAAATGGTTTTTGAAGAAAATATTAAAGAAGATGCATTCCAGATTTCTAAAGAATTGGAGTAGAAGTAAGCAAATTATTACAAAATTAGGGTTTCTACACAATTGTTTTGGAATCTGCATATCTCACACATTATCAAATTGGAGTCTAATTTTTATTGGATTTTTTAATACATACTAAAGGATATTAAAGTAAAAAAATTGGAAGAATTGGAGCAGAAATAAGCAAATTATTGAAAAAATAATTTTTTCACAATTATCACTCTCCACGCTACAAATCTACTTATTTCTTGGTGATTGTTCTAGGTGAGAGTTATTTTGGACCTAGTAAGTTACAATAAAAATTTTAGAGAATTTAAGTTTCATTTTTGTGATTTATTTCAAAATTAGTGGTTCCCATCATGGCGAGGCCTACAACAAGGGGTAAAAATATTGTTGTCACTCTAAGGAAGACTCATGATAAGGATGGGGTAACCATAGAGGATATTAATCTAATGAGGAAATCAGTAAGGTCAAGGAATATATTTCCTCAATGAAGATGGATATGTGTGACCTAAGAGGATATATATTGGACATACGAAACATGTTAAGCACTTACATGGCTGAACCAAGAAAGGAGCTCTCAAGTGACCAAGGTGAAAATTCTAGGTTAGCTAACATTGACACAAGCTTTAGTACTCTTATGGGATCTAGGAATTTATTTCCAAAGGTGGATATGTGCAAGTTCGATGGCAAGGATCCTCTAACATGGATAAACCAAATGGAGATTTTTTTTGAAGTACACCAAATCCCAAATGGACAAAAGGTCGTGATAGCTTCCCTATATCTAGAACCAGATCAATTCATTTGGTATCATTGGCTTTGCACTCATTGAAGGAAAAAGGGGCTCACCGTCTCATGGTAAATTTTTATAGAGGAACTCCAAGCACAATATAGCAATAGCATGACAAACAACTTCCTCAAATAACTAGATAAACTTCAACAAATAGGATCAGTTAAGGATTATATTTAGCAATTTCAAAATATATCCTTAGGAGTGAATACAATTACAAAGGAAAACTTGAATGATTTATTCTTGGGGGGTCTCAAGGATCACATTCAAGATGAGGTACGCATGTTTATCCCAAGCTCCATAAATGAGTCTTTTATCTTAGAATGTAGGGTAAAGAAGTATTTGTTTCCTAGGAAGCAAGGGGCTAATGTGACAAGATAGAAAGGATATTCAACACAACTTACTAAGTTGAATCCATAACAAATTGAAGAGAAAAGAGAAAAACGGTTGTGTTTCAATTGTGATAGAAAATGGGTATGTGCAGGATCAGCATGGAAAAAACACACCCCTAAGTGGAAAAAAAATTCAAAAAAAATAGAATTAGGAAACTTGACTTAAAATTTTGAATAAGTTGTCTATATTATTTCAAAAATATGTAAGAATAGAATTTGTAGCAAATTGAATGTAGTTTCTAAACTACTAGGTTTTTTTTTTTTTAAATCTATTTGGTTAAAATTTGAAATTTCAATACAGCAATACTTAAATTTCAACAAAAAATAAGTAGGTGTTTATCTGACCACCCTAACCACAATAAAATGATAATAATTTTTTTATAAGATTTTATATATAAGTAGACGACTCATGTTTGGGTGTGATGCATATTTTTTTGTAATTTTTTTCCAAGAAAATAATTAATTATGAATTTTTTATTACAAATTCTAAAAAGTATAAAAAACTCATATGTCTAACCACCTTAACTTGGTAAAAACTTCATGAATTTTTTTTTTAATCCCATAGTATAAGAAGCATAGAATGTGACACATGTTTTGGATTCAAAAAATGTGATACTATTTGAAAGCTATAGATTTTTTTAAATCAGCCTATCAATCAAGACTTTAATCATAATTCAAATAGAAAATTAATAATAATTATTTTTAAATTCAATGTAAAGCATAATTTATATTAGTGGAAATCTGAGTATATCATTTAAAAACCTTTTTCATTTCATCAAATTTGGGTTAAAAAAAATTCGTTGGCCACATACCCATCATGATCCTGCACATACCCAAATGCAGTCAAGGACATAAATGAAATGAAAAGAAATTGTTCTATATTGAAGGTCCAAGTGAGGAAGAAGAGGAGGAACCCATACTAGAGGATGAAAGGGAGTCAAATGAGGAATCACATGATTCTCAACCAATCATTTCTTGTCATTCTCTCTCAAGTTTCAGTGCTCCACAAACTCTCAAGGCGGTGAGTTCTTAAAGAAGTGAAAGACAATAGTGTTGATCAACTCAAGTAGTACTCATAATTTCATCAACAAAAAGTTTTCTACTAGTTTAAATTGTTTTATATATCCAACTCCAGAGTTTCAAGTTTTGATTCCAAATGGTGTTATAGTTAGTTGATCAGGGAAGTTTCATAGCATTAAAATATCCATGGGAGATTATCAACTTGATACCCAAATGTATGTGATATCCATGGTTGCAACAAATATTGTTTTGGGAGTACAATAGCTTACTACATTGGGAAAAATTGAGATGAACTTCCAAGAACTATTCATGAAATTTCAATCTGAAGGAAGGGTAGTAGAGCTAAGGGGGTTGAAGGAAAAATCCCCACAAATGATAAGCTCTCATCAAATGCAAAATTTTCTTAAGAAAGGAGTGGATGGATTTGTGGCCAACCTATGTTCATTAGAAGTCTCTCAATCTAATGCTCCTACTCATCCATATTTGCAAGCTATAATTGATCATCACTCAGTTGTTCTTGGAGATATTCCTAAAGGACTTCCTCCTAAGAGGGATCATGATCATGCCATGTAGTTAGTTCCAGGGAGACAAACACAAAACATTAGGCCTTATAGGTATCCACAAATACAAAAGAGTGAGATAGAAATTTTTTTTGAGGAGATGCTAGAGGCAAGAATTATCGGGCATAGCCAAAGTGCTTACTCCTTGCCTATGGTGATGGTACATAAGAAGGATGATACTTGGCGCATGTTTCTAGATTATAGAGTGCTCAACATGTACACCATTAAAGAAAAGTTTCTTATTCCAATAATTGATGATTTTCTAGATTAATTGAATTAAGCTATGTATTTTACCAAGTTAGATCTTAGATTTGGTTATCACCAAATTCAGATTAAGGAGGAAGATATTTGTAAGACAAAATTTCAGACTCATGAGGGTCATTATGAATTTTTGGTGATGTCATTTGGTCTTACTAATGCACCATTTACATTCCAATTTTTGATGAATTCCATTTTTAATAAGTTCTTGAGAAAGTTTGTGTTAGTATTCTTTGATGATATATTGATTTATTGCAAGACTTGGGAAGAACATTTGCAACATGTGGATCAAGCATTACAAATACTTGAAGATCATAAACTCTATGCTAATCCATCCAAGTGTGCTTTTTTTCTTAAGGAGGTGGAACTTATTTGGGACACATAGTTTCACATGAATGATTAAAGGTGGACCCTAATAAAATTAAGGCTATCATGGAATGGCTTATTCCAAAAACCATTAAGAAAGTGATGGGTTTCTTAGGATTGATAGGGTACTATAAAATATTTGTGAAGAATTATGGTCATATAGCAGCACCTCTCACCACTCTATTGAAGAAGGAATCTTTTCATTGGAATGAGTCTGCCAATATAGCATTTGAGAGATTGAAGGAGGCTATGTGTACAACTCCAGTGCTTTCCACTCCCGACTTCACCAAGGAATTCATTATGGAATGTGATGCTTCTAGAAGTGGGATAGGATCAGTGCTCATGCAAGAAGGTTGACCAATTTCTTTTGAGATTCATCAATTAAAGGGTAAGAATCAACTAAAACCTATTTATGAGAAGGAAATGCTAGAAATCCTCCATGTAGTTGAACAATGGAGGCCTTATCTATTGGGTAGACACTTCAAGGTTAAGATAGATCATGATAGCCTAAAATAATTTTTGGAACAAAGACTATCTTCTGAAGAGTAACAAAAATGGGTCACTAAGATGTTAGGATATGACTCTAATATTGTATATAAGAAAGGGAAATAAAATATTGTAGTAGATTCACTTTCAAGGAAGGATGAGAAAGATGAATCCTTATTGTGTTCCCTTTCAATATTACAAGAAAATTGGGTGGAGGAAGCCAAAGCAGAGTGGAAAAATGTTGCGACAAGTAATCTCATCAGACAATTAAAAAGTGATTGTAGTAGTTTAGATAAGTTTTGTTGGAAGGGAGATACTCTTTGGTATAAAGAGTGTTTGTATCTCTACAATAATTTCACTCTTAAACAAAAGATTCTCACAGAGTTGCATGAGTCTCCAATGTGTGGTCATTCAGGATTTTTGAATACATATCATCGAGTCAAGCAAGATTTTTTTTGGGAAGGCCTAAAAGGTGATGTTCAAAAATTTGTGGCTGAATGTTTGGTTTGTCGAAGGAATAACAAGGAGATAATTAAGATACTAGGTCTCTTGCAACCCTTATCTATTCCTAGCTAGTGTTGGGAAGAGGTATCCATGGACTTCATCACAGGGCTTCCCAAATCTAAAGGTCATAATGTCATCATGGTAGTAGTTGATTGCCTCACTAAATATGCACATTTCATTGCATTATCACAACCTTTTATAGCAAGTGCAATGGAAAAAGATTTTCTAGAATATATCCAAAAGCTACATGGTAGACCTAAGGTTATTGTTAGTGATCATGATCCTATCTTCACTAGTCACTTTTGGAAAGATTTATTCTCATGTTTGGGTACTCAATTGGCCCATAGCTCTTCATACCACCCTCAATCAGATTGGAAAACTGAGGTAATAATTGTTTGGAAGGTTATCTACCTTGTTTCACTTTAGAGAAATAGTCTCATTGGTTAGATTGGCTACCACTTGTAAAATGGTGGTATAACACTTCTTTTCATAGCTCATCAAAAATGTCTCCATTTTTGGCACTTTATGGATATCATCCTCCTTCCATCACATCATCAATAAAGGTGTCACCAAGAGTTCAAGCAGTAGAAGACCACTTGCTTCATCAACAACAAGTACTTTCAGGACTCAAGGAGAATTTAGCCATGGCACAAAATCGAATGAAACAACAAGTAGATCAACATTGTAGTGAAAGAAGTTTTGAAGTTGGGGATTGGGTCTTCTTGAGATTGCAACCTTATAAGAAAATCTCACTAAATCAACAAAAAAAGAATACTAAGTTGTCTTCAAGGTATTATGGTCCATACCAAATCATGCAAAAGATTGGTAGTGTTTCCTACAAGCTAGAGTTGCCACTAACAACAAAGATACATCCAGTTTTTCATGTTTCCTATTTGAAGAAGGTAATTGGGCATAATATTCCCACTCAAAGAACACTACCAGAGCTTGATGAAGAAGGAAGAATCATTTTGGAACTAGAGTGCATTTGTCAAACACACACAAAGAAGCTGAGGAATAGAACTCTCATTGAGTATCTCATCCAATGGAATAATTTTCCAGTTGAATATGCCACATGGGAGGATGAGGAGTTCATTCAAAAGAATCCAAACTTGATTAGCATTGAGGACAATGCCTCTTTGAAGAAGGGGGGCATGCTCACCCTTAATATTAGTGTACATCAGGTTATGAATAGTTAGCTTGTGGCTATCTTAACTCTCTATACAGTCATATTATCATTATTATATTGTTATTTAGTTGTTTAGGTTGATCTAAGGCTTATATAGGTGTGTCTAAGTCAGCCTAGGTGATATCCTAGGCATAAATAGGTATATATAGGAGGTTGTGAGTCTTATTTCATCATGAAGTTGTGAAGTGTGTTCTCATTAGAGATATTTGAAGTCTTCCCCCTCGAAGTGGCTTGTTATTGTCATTTATTATCAAGTATTTGTAGCATATTTCATATCATATTCTCCTATTGTGCAAGTTATTTCATAACATACAATAATTTCCCAAATACCCTTCACACATTTAGTTTTTATGGCACTTTATATGAGTGCATTTACAACCATTTTCTATTGAGGAGTTCATACATTTTTTTGTCATGATGTGGATTAAGAAGACATATTCCCTTTAAACCTCAAAAAAGACAAAAACATAAAACAAAACCCCCAATATGATCCCCCCCTTTGCCAAATTCATTGCAAAATAAAAATTTGACTTTGCTTTTACAAATTTTTAATTATATGGAAGAAAAAAATTCACCTCCCTCTTTTTCCAATTATGACAAAACACAAAAAAAAACCTTTTCCAAACTTATTGTGTTATAGGAGATTCTCTTACCACTTACAAATTTTTTATATTTCTCACCAAAACCACTAACAACAAGTTTAATTTTTAATAATAAATGTAAGCAGTTATAATGTAACAATTAACATTTAATACAAACATTAATTTCTCATATAATGGCCAAAAACAAAAGAAACATCTAAAGGAGAATTTCTCTACAAGTGTGTTTGGAGGGAGACATAGTCCTGTCATTGGTGATATGCATGCCAATGGAGGAAATGTAGGTTGACTCAAAGTTGGAAACCAAATGGATCATTGCATGTGCAAATCGTAGGCTGCATAGATAAAAATGTAGGCTCTATGAAGGGGTTTGATGTCCCTACAAAGTGCCTGAGGATTGAATCTTCCAAATAGCTAAGGAGTTTTCTTGAGAGCCTCAAAAATTTGAATCTATCAAATGTCTAAAAAACACCTGATGGATTCTCATGAGAGCTTGAGGAATTCATGTTAGGGGTCTATTTTTTATGCCTAGAGATGATGTCTCAAGTGGCTAAGTCACAAATAAACAATCTATAGAATGTATTTAGTTGACCAAAATGATAATGAGTATAAGGCCTTTCATATATAGGAAACAATGATGTAATCCACCTATGAGGAGAATTGACAAGTGCCCCATGAGGTGGCATAAATGAGTAGAAAAGTGTCCTATAGGTGTCAACCTTGGGAACACTTGGAGTGTTAAAATCAACAACCTTTATGACCAAGTCATCAACCTTGTGTGCCAACTGTTGAGTGACATTTGAGGTGAGATGGAAATTCTTCCAACCTCAAAATGTGTGTGCATGAGGTTAACCAAATAACTTGGTAACCTCTTAACCTCACCAACCTAAGTACACTTAGGTATAGTGAATAGATTAATTATTCACACTAACATTAGGGTAAAAGTACAAAGGTGTGTCACACTTTTGGCCAACTTATCAGCACAAGTGAATTTTAGTAGTTATAACTAAAAATCAATTTTGTTCAAACATATAATCTAGTAAGACTCATTCTAGATAAGTCACATATTTATATAACTTCTCCAACTAAAATTGTTGGCTAAATGTAGCACTACTTTGAGGCTAAATTACTAAAAACTGAAATTATTCAAAAAAATTAATGTTTCAACAACTCCTACTCATATAAATAACATTTTTTTAAAAATATAAAAAATACCCTTTTGTAGATCCATAAGGGTAGTTTTCAAATATATATTATTTTCATAGTTCAATTAATATTTTTATTTTATTTTTACTTTTTACTAAATTTAGGTTATCAACACAAAAATATTATAGGTTGATTACCATGTCAAGAAAAATACTGAAACTTATTAAAAAATTAAAAAAACTTATGATGCCCTAGATAAAAGAATCTAGATTAAGAAATTTTTTTTTCTATTTTATATAAATATTTAATATAAAAGTTGACATCATGTGGAAACAATCATGTTTTAATACACACACATTTAAATAATTATTTAAAAATATATATTCTTTAAAATTGAAAGCAAATATATTCATGCCCTAAAGTTTCAAGTTATAAATATGCAAAAAAAAATTGAAGGAAAAAAAAGAAAATTTTATATATAAAGCTTGATGTCTCATGTAATGTCATTTTTCAACATTTTATCAGCAACTAAATTATAACATTAATTTATAAAAAACTATATTCAAATAATTTTTTAATTTTTTCAAAAAAAACAAACATAAAATATACTAAAAAATACACATTTTATTAGTTTACATCATTTCAAAATTCAAAATATATATGCCACTTTCTAGTGACTCAAGTTTAAAAGTTAGATCAATGTTGGTCATTTCCTTTATAAAAGTGTGACATAACTTTGTACTTTTACCCATCATGCACCTATGGTTTAGTTGACTCCATGAACCCCTCACACAACAATACTCACAACCCCATCATCTTCTCTACCCTTTCAATAATGTTGGAATGGGCAACATTTTGATAGCAATTTCCATGCATTTATCGGAATTAAATCCTAAATTGGTAACAATTTTAATTCTTTATATTTTTATATTATATAAGTATTAACTATGTATATGTGTTTTTGTATGCATGACATACATACATAAATGCATGCATACATACATATACATACATACATACATGTACATTTGTATTTATGCATGCATACATATGTATGTATGTATGTATGTATGTATATGAATATCTATGTATGCATACATACATATATGTGTATGTATATGAATATCTAGCTATGTAGGCATACACACTTTCATATATATAGATACATATCCCAATTGAGGGGTTATATATAACTTCCAATAATATTATGATATTTTTTTTATAACCCTTTCTGAAACTAATATAGCTATAAAAGATTATATGTAAATTGAAACAATATTTTTGTACATGTAATATCACTATAATTGAAGAAAAACAAGCCATACATCTAAAATTCACTTCATTGTAAATAAACAAGGCTACATGTCAAATGAAAAAAGCTATGCATGTTATAGTATCATATCCCCAATTCTACCCACTAGTTGTAGCTTCCAGAGTATTTATAATTCAAAGATATTGTAAGATTTCAATTTTATACATTGTTCAATGTATGTTTATTATTCATACATATCATGATTTTCTTCAAAAACATTTGCATACATACATATCATTCCACCTATCGTACTTAGATTACAATTGCTTTAAGAATGTTAAAATAACTATGCCATTTACAAACACACATACACACAGTCAGGAATTTAAGATAGGTGCATGAAACCCTTAATAGTCAAGCAAATGATACCCTCAAATGTTACACACACACACATTGAAGATATACATATATATGGCAAAGATTAATAAATTGTTGTTTCATATAACCTTGTTCATTTACATTTAAATGAATTAGATGTATGCTTTAGTTATTCTTCAACTATAGTGACTTTTACAAGTATGATAATGTTGTTTAAATTTATGTCATAATCTTGTTTGAAGTTATATATAAATATCATAATGTTGTATCAAAAAAGGGTTATAGATATTTGTATCATTATGTTGTTTCAAGTTATATATAACCCCTTAATTGATTATATATATAAATATATTCCATGATCACCTAAGGGTTGTAAAAGTTAGAATTGGGGATATGATAGTATAATGTGCATTGCTTGTGTCATTTGACATATCATCTTTTTCATTTAAATTCAATTGAAAATTAGATGTATGGTTTTTTTTTCTTCAATTACATTGACTCTAACATGTATGAAAATGTTGTTTCAATTTATATCATAATATTATTAAAAGTTATATAAAAATATCACAATGTTGTTTCAAATTATATATAACCCTATACCTAATTGTGTGTGTGTGTGTGTGAGAGAGAGAGAGAGAGAGTGAGTGTGTGTGTGTGTATTATAGTGTAGAAAAATGTAACCCTTTACATTTTCTCACTTGTTTGGGACCTCCTTATTTAAAATTAGACTTAATAGTGCCTTAATTTAGTGTTGTTAAATGTACCTCTTTACATTTACACACTTATATGGGCCCTCTTAATTAATTGAACTTAATTAGGCCTGAATAATCCATTTTATTCATTTACAAGCCTAATAAATTACATTTTCTAAAGGGGAAACTCGACGATAATTAATGCCTAAAAATAACACTTTACATTGAGCAATGTGTGTTCTATGTTTATGGACTTGGGGAAAATGGGTCCTCCCTAAACCTTAGGACCTAAATTTAAATTATTTTTTTGTCACTATTTTAATGTTTTCAAATCCACAATTCAATTTCGGCTTGTGATATTTGAATTTTTTGAAATTAAGGATACATACCTATCAATACAAGGTTATTTCACTAAGTTTCACCTATCAATTTGATGTGAGGAAAACATAGTCAAGTTGATGATAAAGGGTATTCAAGAGAAGATATATCAAAGATTTATTTTAGCATTCAATATCCATTCATCATGTCAAATTCTTCTTACATCATGCATATTTTTGGAGCTAGCATTGTGATGTAGGTTTCATGATCAAGGTATGTCCAGGATCATGATGGGCCAAAAAGTGGTGATATGATGGGTATGTGTAGGGTATGTGGCTGATGAATTTATTTTACCCAAAATTGATGAAATAAAAAGGGTTTTTAAATGAGATTCTAAGTTTTCTACCAATATAAATTATGCTTACTTTGAATTTAATAAATAATTATTATTCATTTTCTATTTGAATTACGACTAAAGTCTTGATTGATAGGTTGATTGAAAAATATCTATATCTTTCAAATGGTATCACATTTTTTGAATCCAAAACATGCATCACATTCTATGCTTTGTATACTATAGGATTAAAAAAAATGAATTTCATGAAGTTTTGACCAAGTTAAGGTGGTCAGACATACGAGTTTTGTATTTTTTAAAAGTTGTAATAAAAAAATTCATAATTAATTATTTACTTGGAAAAAAGTTACAAAAAATTATGCATCACATTTATACATGAGTCCTCTATTGATATCTAAAATATTATAAAAAATAATTATCATTTTATTGTGGTTAGGGTGGTCAGACAAACACCTACTTATTTTTTCCCTGAAATTTAAGTACTAGTGCATTGAAATTTCAAAATTTCACCAAATAGATTTTTTTTTTAATATATAAACCTAGTAGTTTAGAAAATAAATTAAATTTTCTATAGATTCTATTCTTACATATTTTTGAAATAATATAGATAACTTATTCAAATTTTTACATCAAGTTGCCTAACTTTGATTTTTCTGAATTTTTCGCCACTTAAGGGCCTATTTTTTCCATGATGATCTTGCACATACCCATCAATTCAAGCATTCAAGTTATCATTTCAATAAATATTCAAGTTTCAAGATCCACATCCAATTCAGTCATTTCATGCAAGTTGTAGATCTCCTAAGATCTCCATTATCAAGGTTTCATTCAAGGGTTTGTTTAGTGGTAGCATAGCTTTGTCCATTCTTCATTCTCTTTCATATTTCATTTCAATTTAAAGTTTTATTACCAAATCAAGGTTTGACCAAGGAAGACCCCTATCCACCTAGAAAAAAACATTTCTCTCTCTTGTATGTGTGATTGTAGATTTAGGTTGAAGAAGACTTGAAGACCTTTTGAAGTGCAAGATTTAAAAAGCTGCCAAAGTTGAAAAAAGTTGTCAAAGTTGTCAAATCATGGAATCTAACCTACAAATTAGATTTCTAACTCTCCAGTGCTAAAACCTGGAAAAATCAAAAGCTTTAAATATACACTAGAGGTTCCAAAAAGATTGTTCCAAACCCTATACTTGGACCCATTTTCCCATGGGAGAATGAATCTTAGATCAACTTCTAGAAAGCACTTTCGGTGACTAGTACACAAGTTTCTACCCTTCTCTAATCTGCATTATGTTTTCTCGTTCTCCAAATATTGAGTTTGATATTCTTGTTTCAAGTGTTAGATTGCATTTTGGTGCTGATTTGTTATTTTTAGTTTTTCTCCCCAAAGTGATATTTGACCTTAACCCCTATCCTTCAGTCATAATGAAATCTAAATATTCTCACTTTGACTTGATTCACCTATGGGTTGATAATCATTTCATTGTGTGGATATCATTTCCTAATGAAATAAAGGAAAATAGGTCCCTTATCATATCATATTTGGCAACCCCCCTTTTAAACAACACCTATTTTTTTGTTGCTTCATTCTAGTGAACCTAACTTATGAGCATCATATCTTGTTGATTTGGAGTCCACTTTCAGCCCTAGATCTAGGTGATTGCATTTATTTCATCTCATTTAGGGTTGTTTACTTGCAATAGTTTCAATCTCATTTAGGGCTTTAGGTTTGCATTTTTGCTTCCATTAAAGTCTAGAAAATTTAAAAATATCAGTCATTTTGCATAGAGTTTACATAGAAATGCATCATCATTCATTTACATTAAGAAATTGAATCAAAATTGCTTCTTCAATTAGGTCTTTTTGCTTGTCATTTAGCACTATTTTGCACTTGCATTTAGACCTCATTTTAGACAAATTTGAAACTGGAACTCATTGTCTAAAACCAAAATCTAAAAACCATAGAAATCATCTCAGAAACTTACAAATTCATTTTTAAAAACCCTTAAGTGAAACCCATTCACCCATGAGTGAATGAGTCCTTGATCAAGGCTTGTCCTAAAATTTTGAGCATTAAAATCACTAATTTTGCTTTCTTTGTTTTTGTATCTAGCCTATTGTTCCAGCGTTTTGAATTTTTGTTATTTGAAATTTTTTATATTAAGCATAACTCATCAAATTCATTTTAATATTTGAATTCAAGTTTTCATCTAAAAGACATCATTTTTCAATTTTTTGCATAGTATCATCAAAAAATTATCTTGTTTGAAATATGAAAATTGCTTCTTGCATTGTACTTTACATTCTAGGATATTTCATTTCATTTTATCTCTTATACATTTTGGGTTCACCTTGGGTATGTGAAACTTGCATGATCTTCATAGCTTGGTGTCCTTTTTCCAATACGATCATGAGACGTAATTTGAGACTCATGTCATCTTGCAATACATTACTCGTTATGGATCTTGGATTCTCTAACTCTTTCACTCATAATGTTGACACTAGTCAACCCAGTATTGATCATACCCTTAACGCTTCATTTCCCATGAATTTCATACCTACACCTAATGTAACTGATGTGGATGCAATGATTGCTAATTTCCCTTATAAAAACTTAGAAGAATGGATGAAGAGTTAAAGAAATTGAAAAACTTTGTAAGTTTTGAACCCATTTTTGTTGATGTTATTCCAATGATATAAAACATAAGAGACTTAATTAAAACTAAACAAGGAATAGAAATGGTGCTTAGTCTTTCACATCATGCAACATCACATAATAAATAAAGAGAAGCAAAATATTGTAGACATGTAAAAATGACCTAACACTTATCACACATTCTAAATGGCATTTGCTCATCATTGAAATTATTATCATTAATATCACTTCATTTCACATCATTTACATCAAAAAACCTAATTTTATCTATTAATTGAATAATATTACATTATTTAATTAATTCACTATTTCATCATTTATATAATCTTTATTCCTCTTGATTAATTAAATAATATCAATTGTTTAACTATATCACTAATTTACCCTATTCCCCTAAATCAATTAAATTATTAATAATTAATAGTTTGGGTATGTGTAGGATCATGATGGACCAAAAAGTGGCAATATGATGGGTATGTGGCTGACGACTTTTTTTTACCCAAAATTGATGAAACGAAAAGGGTTTTTAAATGAGATTCTCAACTTTCCATCAATATAAATTATGCTTTACTTTGAATTTAATAAGTAATTATTATTCATTTTCTATTCAAATCATGACTAAAGTCCTGATTCATAGACTGATTGAAAAGCATCTATAACTTTCAAATGGTAAAAACATGTGTCACATTCTATGCTTCTCATAGTATAGGATTAAAAAAAGAAAAATTGAATTTCATGAAGTTTTGACCAAGTTAAGGTGGTTAGAGATACCACTTTTTAATATTTTTTAAAAGTTGTAATAAAAAATTCATATTTAATTATCTACTTGGAAAAAAATTACAAAAAATATGCATCACATTGGGACATGAGTCCTCTACTTATATCTAAAATATTATAAAAAATATTATCATTTTATTGTGGTTAAGGTGGTTAGAGACACCTACTTTATTTTTCCGAAATTTAAGTACTACTACATTGAAATTTCAAATTTTCACCAAATAGATTTCTTTTTTTAAACAAACCTAGTAGTTTAGAAACTACATTCAATTTCCTACAGATTATCTTCTTACATATTTTTTAAATAATATAAATAACTTATTCAAAATTTTACGTCAAGTTGCCTAACTCTAATTTTTCTTATTTTTTTGCCACTTAAGGGCCTATTTTTTCCATGATGATCCTGCACATACCCATTTAATTATATCACTTTCCCCTAAACTTGAATAATTAAAGTAATTATTCAAAAACATAATCAACAAAAAAAATTACAACGTTATTTTCCAAAGTAAAAAATGAATTGGTGATACTAAAATAAGCTTTCAAAAAGGAACTTTTGCAAATAAGGTTTATTAACGAAGCTTTCTTAGTTTAGAAAAACACTTAAAATTGGTGTTATAAAATTGAACCCACAAACTTACACTTTTTGAATTGGTGATACTAAAATGAACTTTCAAAAGCTTTCATAATTTATAAAAATATTTCAATTTGGTGTTCATAAAATGGAATGTTTTCTTTTGACCAATCCCTTTCATATTGCTGACAAACGAACAATTATATTTTGTTGACCAAATTAAGACAAGACTATTAGAAACACTTAGGTTTGGTGCTTAAAATTGAACAAATCCTTTTTTCTTTGCACCTTTTCTATATTTGGCTGAAGTCTCAAATACTTTCAATTTGGTGCACATAAAAAATGAATTATAAAACTTCACACTTCAATTTTTGGGATTTAAAAATAAATTGCAATGAATTATATGACATGTCTACTATGATTGGAAATTCAAGTGTGTATCCTCCCTCCTATATCTTTTTGCGATCCTGGGTGAAGAGAAATAGTTTGTGCTTTTTGCATTTTTTGGAGTCATCCTTAAAGAGGGAGCTTGCTATGAGACACGTCTTGTAATGGAGAACTCATAATAAGGTTTTGAAGTAGGTTTACTGGAAAGCTATATTAAAGGTTGTGAAATCATAAGAATGCAGCTTCAATCTTAGGTGACTACATATTGCACCTAATCTCCTTAAGTGGAACGAGAAAGATTAAAGAGTCTTACGTGACCAGAAGACGGTACTATATGTACAGTGTTCATAGTTGTCACGAAATACCTTACTTTAGAAGCCACCCATGTTTTCTAAAATTTTCTTTGAAAGTGGTGCACCAAAACTTTGCTTCCAAGTCTAAGTTACTTACCAAGTCTAATTTTTGGTTGAGATGTAGAGCCTAAGAGTTCATTCTTATCATACCTCTACACTCCATAAAGTTACATGTAAAATCATCCCTTTGGGGTATGAGGTAAGCCTACCTAAAAGAGTGTAGCTACTTAGGGTGACTTGACTAATGTATTCCAAAGTTATTTTATTGACATCAAACATTTTTCTCAATTTAAAAAGAACACATCAAAACAAACATTTAACTTGGTTATCAAAAATTCAAACCCTTTGGACTTAGTCTGGAAACCTTTGAAAAGAGCCCTATATTTACACTCCTTAAAAGATATCCTAAACTAGTATCTCTAAGGGTTTCTGAATATTTACTAAACTTCAAATCACATTTTAGATCAAAGTCAACATTGGGAACTATAGTTTTAGTATCTCAACTTTCACAAACTTTGAGCTTTTGTGGAAAGAAGCATGCTTAAACTATAGAAATTTAGAGTCAAATTGTTTTGATTATTGTGTTGTATTGTATCACTTTCCAAATTCTAAAAAAAAATCAGATCAAACAAGACATAAAAAATGTAAACTTGCCCTTGAACTACTATTAAACAAAAACTGGAAAAACTGTAAACAGGGTTGCTATTGACATTTACGTCACTTTTGCCTTGAGTTTTAACCATGGTTGCAAATTTTCCAACTGCTACTACACTTTTTTGGACCACTTTTTATGTTTGAACCACTATTACTTAAAATAGTCGCTTTTGATAGAATGACTACTATTGCTCAAAATAGTCACTATTGCTCAAAATAGTCACTATTGCTCAAAACAACCACTATTGCTCAAAATAGTTGTTATTGCTCAAAACAATTGATATTGCTAAAATATTGCTTGTTGTTGCTCAAAATTGTTGCTATTAATGTATTTTGTTTTTGAAAGTTACTACCAAAATAGAGTCACATTTTCCAAGCCTAACCTATTTTACCAAAAATACCAACCGTTATTGATATAAAAGATTGTCACTATTGCCTTGTTTTTTGGTACAAATCAAAGACTGGTCTAAAATTGATTAATCTTTCATATTTTGGGAGCAAAATAGTTAGACCTGCAAACACCTCATATCTACATCTTTCCATATTCATTTACAAATCAAAAAAATCAACCTAGTTTTGTGATTCAAATCAAACACAACAAATTGGATTATCTAGCTCTTGCTCTCATTTTCTAAGATATTAAACATTAACCTTTTCTTGCAACCTCAAGGCTAGTTTAAGTAGAGTATCAACATATCCTCTATAAAAAAGAGAGAAAAATATCAGCTTAAGTCTTGTACACTTTGTGTCTCAAATATTAGCATCATATCAAAACATCCTACTATCCCCAAAACATGTCAATATCATTCCATCACCCAAGTCTAGTTCCAATCTATACAACCATGGGACATGATTTACTACAAATGTCAATCATATATCAACTATGGATTCCCCTAATCAAGGTTTTAGTGCATGTTTTCACATGAAATATTTCAATCAAAATCCTCATCCTTATCAAAATCACTCTTTTCAAGGGTTTCAAAATCGCCATCAAGGACAAAATATATAACATCAAATCGTCCTAAATTCACTTGAGAAAATGGTTGATGCACTTGAACGAAATCAAAATATGATGTATCATCAACAACATGTTCAATGTCAAGATATTGCATATCAACAACAAACAAACATCATTCCACAAAAATCCCAATATTCACATCAGTTCAACACTTCACACATCATGAAAACATTGATGCATATCAGCAACAAAGTCTATTTCCACAATGTTAAGTGAATCAACAACATCAATGGTCACAAAATAAAAAATGGATCACCCATCATCAAAATCAACCCCTAAATCAGTAATATCCACATCAAAAACATCAACTCAAATATGATCAAAATCATCAATTTCAAAACAAGCAAGAAATTCAATCTCAAAATCCATCCCCACCACAGTAATGCTTACAATCCAATCACACCGATAAACAGAAATAAACTCCTTTAGTGGAGCTAATTGAGGGGGTGTTACATAAATTATTCAATGCTAAACTTATCACACTTCCAAAATCATCATGAAATGGTGAACCTACCATCGAATTCCGATGGTATGATGACAAGGCCTATTGTAAATACCATGGACTAAAAGGTCATGATGCATCAAAATGTGTTGCACTCAAAAACTCATCCAAGACCTTGTTGATCAAATATAAATAGTTATTTAAGACAACATTCAAGGTTTGAACACTAATGATAAGTTTAAAAATATCTCTACCTCAAAAGTTTAAGACAATGATCAAGGGCCATCTACCACTGATCGTATTAACAATGAATCTAAATCATCCAATGAGAAAGAGGAAATACATAAATAATTTAATCCCAAGCATGATCAAAATCAATCACCAAAGTCTAGCAATGATCTAGCCCAAGATATATTGATATTATCCAAAATCATGCAAGTACATATTGATGATAAAGAGACTCTTAATCTAATGTGTATACCCAATGAAGAAAACCTAAGCCAAAAGCTATCACCCATATGTCCACACTTTGAAGGAATCCAAGGATCCTTTACAAAAATTCCATTCTTTGAAATTAATTGAGGTCAAGAGCACGAACCAAAGCATATCGAAGATAATACCACACAAAGTAAAGATCAAGAATCCCTATCATCAAAATACTACAATAACTTGGTAGATATGTTCCAAGACATCTAATATTTTCCAAAAGAAGAACAAATCCATATGCCAAGCATACATACATCTACCCATGAGATGCTTACTCCTAATGTACATGTAGATGATCTTCATCCAAAACAAAAGTCTCATACTCTTGATATCATTACCAAGTGTTTAATAGAAAAAGTAGGGTTTACCACCATTAACTAACAAGATGGTAAACCACTAAATATTTTTCTTATTAAAATGCTCAATTATGAGGGGAAAAATGTGCAAATAACAATAAAAAAATGCTACCTAACTATTATAGAAACTATGGGGTATGTTTAAATTAGAGCATAAAAAGTTATGTACCTAGTCAAAAATTTGTTTTTGAGCTACAAAGGACTCATTCGCCTTTAGTGGTGAATGGGTCCTTTTAGGGCTTCAAAAAACTAATTTCAGGGTCTTGTTCCTTGATGTCTATACTCTCAAATTCCCTGTTATCAACTTTTGGAAGCTTGTATGCAATTTTATAGCTTTGATTCCTTGATTATGCACTTTGAATGATAACTTTTGCAACTTGACAACTTTGATAATCTTGCTCCAACTTGCTCCACTTGATATTTAACCTATAAATCTGCAATCACACACTCAAGGGAAAAAAACCTTGTTTTTTATTAGTGGATGGGGTTTTCCTCAGTCAAATCCCTTTTAGGTAGTTAAACCAAATGATAAAATGAAGCATGAAACATGAAATATGTAAATGATGTCACTTTGGATGATATCTTGTGAAACTAATTTGCAATCTAACATGTAGTTTCCATGAAGAATGTAGATCTTGGATCCTTGAATGTGATTTCAAAAATATTTGTAAGTAGATCTTCAATGCTACATCCACTTCCTTAGCTCAACAACATGAATGAATGCATCAAAACCTTAACATGATGAATTGATCTTGAATTGCTGCAATAGACTCTTGAAATATGCCTTAAAATTCCTTATTAATGCTCTTGTAATGCTCTCATGAACTCCAATTTTCTATAATTCTGGAATACTTGAAAGTGCTAGGAGAAACAATGTGAATTAACCCCTTATTTATACTAAATTAGGAGATTAACTCCAAAGTTCAAACAATTAAGGCCAACACCAGATCTAGAAAGAAACAATATTAAATTCCCACCTAAATGAAATTCTAAAAGGGGGGTTTCATTATGGGAAGACTCATTCGCCACCTTGGGAAAATTGGTCCCTGCTCAGTTTACTAGGACCTAACCCCAGGGGATTGAAAGAGGGCTAAAAACCCATTCCAGATCAATTGAAAAATGGGGGTCATGTTAAGGGAAGACTCATTTGCCACCTAGGAAAAATGGTTCCTAACACCATTTTCTAGGACCTAACTTTTCCCAACGAAATATCTTATTGATCCGATTATAAGTGTCATGATAGATCTTTGGTAGGTGTCATAATTAAGGGTTAAACTTGAATTAAAGGGGGTTTAATTTCTCCAATTAACAACAATTAATTAATGACCACCTAGATAAATGTGAAAGTGTTTTATAATACATTACAACACTTAAACAGGGTACACATTATGTACACTTTATTAGGAAGGGCCCATTACGATTAATTAAGAAAATACATCCTAGAAAAGTGTGAAATTTTGTTACAACACCTTTGCAAAAGATCAATTAAGGCATGTTTTAGTCAAATAAAGGTCCCAAAATACTATGAATGTGTACACCACATTACAACACCACTCCAAGACATTATTAGTTTAGTTTTAATGTCAATTATCAAACCAAGTAATGAAAACTGGTTACTTTTTCCATTACTACACCAAGGAACAAGGGTCTCCTAATCTTAACATCATTAGACATGATCAAGGCATAGCAGAAACTAGAGACATGTTAGAAATGGATCATGAAGAAGACTTATACATAAGTTGTGAATTAGAAACATTCTAAAAAGGAATATAAAAAATGAATAATGAGGAAGACTTTTATGTGGGATGCAAATCATCAACACCCCTTGAAGAAGCATTGAAATCTATTATTCCACATGATCAAGCCAAAAATATCAATCAGGAAGTTCTCCCACCTATTGAGGATCCTGTCACTTATAAAATTTGATCACTTACCTTTCTCAGAGAAAGCTATCTTATTAGTGAAGAATCTATCACCTTTGAAGATCCACAATAGAGTAGAGATGGATTGGAACCTTGTTTCCAAGATAAACCATATCCTATTACAAATGAAATATTTCAATAGATGCATTATCAAGGTAGAGGATTAGGCCTACATGAGCAAGGTATCCTTGAACCAGTGTAGATTATTGATAGTCCTAAGCATCAAGGTCTTGGTTATTCAATAATTAAGGAGTCTAAACATATTAGTGATACCTCTGTAATACTAGGGGAAACTATATCTAACACAAACATCAACATAGGGAGCACAAAGGGTCCTTGTAATGAAACCACTACCAATGCTACAACCATTCATATCATGAATCATCATCCATGTATTTTTACACCCTCTAATTGGGACCAACAACAAGAGAAAAAGTTATATCGAAGAAAGGAATAAGTCATTGAAGCAAAAGAATCAATCAAATAAAATGGACAAGAAAAATTCAAATGGATACAAAAGAAAAAGAAAGAAAATCATCCCTATCAAACTCCACTGGTCAAAGAAACTATGGGGAAAAATAAAAAAGAGGAGTTCATCCATCTAAAATGTCCAACAATGCAAAAGAAAGCTTCAAGAGTGACCTACAAGGTATATCAAGACATTGGTCCCAATCGAATCTCCATATCTACCCATCATTGCTCTTCATCCCAAGTTTGGAGAGTCAAAGATTTCAAAATGTCAACCAATCCATCTAAATCTTGTATCCCTTAATGCATTTTTCCATCCATGATATCCAAATCTCACATTGACCATGTATTGGTAGTAATCCTTTATCATAAGGACTCTAAGAAAACTCTATCATGATGTGCACATATAAGAAAGGTTAACTCCAGTACATCAACAAAGAAGGTAAGAATTATTAGGGGTTACACTCAAGTGCTTGTATCTTAGAAAAACAATTCCTCCAAGCAGGATATCATTGGCATGCCATGACAGTAACAACACCCATATTAGCACTAACAGTATGTACATCAACACCACCAGGTGGTTCAACATGAGAATAAAATTGTCACCATGATGAAAAACTGGTAAATAGGTGTCATGTGTGACATCAAAAAAATGAAGAAAATAGTAAAAAGAAAAATCATCCTCCAATGAAAACCACTATGGTGGTGTTTTGGACAAGTACCATGATGAAAACCTAGAAAACATGTGTCATGTGTAGAATCAAGCATCTATGTGCACCATTTTGGGTGGAAGCATCTCATTTTATCCATAATAAATCCAATCCATTTTTATTCAAATCCAACTTATCTTGACCTTGACAAATGTTTGGTGTACACTTTACACTTGCTTATACAAAAAATCTTGAGATGGATCACTATCATTGATCCTATGCTATCCAACATTATCTTAGCCATGAGGCATTTTCCAAAGGGCTATACTCTATACAAATATGTTATCCTATCACAAGATAATCCATTACCTACATTGCTAGACACTCAGGGAAAGTACTTACATCTTGCTTCATAATAAATCTTGATCTATGTCTTCTAGCTGATGTTGTGATCTAGGAATTTTCCAAACAATTCAACCAAACCATACCAATTGTATCTTACTGAAATTTCAACATGGTATCAAAAAAATCAACAATCGTGTTCCTAGCCTAGCTAAAAAATCTCAAACAATCATTATCCGATAAGTCAATCATCAGCTTGGGATGAATCCTTCCCAATCCTTGTGTTGTTCTTATCTTGACAACACTATCCTTGCATTGTTGTGTATCCTCAATAATGTTATCATTATCAAAAATTATTCAATCAGATCAACCATTTTTAGTTCAGCTGTCAACAGGAACTCAAAATACTATTGACATCCCTAGATACTGATATATCAAAAATAAAAAAATCTAGAAAACCAAACTAAAAAAAAAAAAAAATCTAAAATAAAGTTGTAAAACACAAAAAATCCCAAAAACATCATAGGCTTGTCTATGGACAAGCCACATTGACTCAAAATAAGAAAACTATGAGCCTATGGATGTATAACTTAGGAAAGGCCATCATAGATGAGACCCTGAGGCCCTAGGTTAGTCCCCTTAGGTGTCCCTTTTGTTCTTTATATTTGGTTGAAAAATCCAAACAAAAGCATTCAAATATATTGAAAACACCAAAAACAACATCAAATAACATCAAAAAGGACAAAAACATATATAAAATATCAAAAATATTATTTTCATCGTTGCCTCTCCACAATAAAACACCATCCATGATAATAAAAAGATCATCACCCTCACTCTTTGACAAAAGAGACCACAAACAAAGAAACATCACAAGTGAGAATTTTTAAGCAAATAATTGTAAGGACTTTATTACAAGCAAACAAAAACATAGCCAAAGTGTTAACTACCTATCTATACTACACCTCAAACGTAGTTATGGGATGACAGTGTGGCATGTTGGCATCTCTCTAGCGCGCTAGCATCTATACAACCCACAAAATAGGAAGTAAAATAAAGACTGCCTAAAAATGTACTAACAGCCTAGCTAGCTAGTTTTAGGTTGAAAAAATAGAATGAGGAAATACAAAAAGCAAAGACGAATGTGATAGAGAAAATAAATAAAGGCTAGGGTGATGAAAATAATCTCACATAAGCGCCTATTCGCTAGCTAGCTCCACATGTGTGTTCACCTAGACACAAGCAAGAGGGAAAATTGTTGGGGACTGTATAGGGGCCTGCCTCAGTCAAAACCCCATTTTGGTATTTCCACCTCCATGAATAGTCAGAAAGAAATAGTGTAGAATATGCAATAAAGGAAAGAAAAGGAACCAAAGAACACTACAAAAAATATTATTCTACACAATAAAATCATAAAGGAGAGGAGTGAAGTGTTACCACCTCCACCCAAAAGCTCACTAACCAATGGAAGAGAAAGAAAGCTATGAACTTGGAAAGGTCACCATCGCTAAAACTGTGGCGAAGGGAGGTCTCACTAGAGTCCAAGCTCGTAACATCTAGGATGGCTTTACACTTGTAATGTGGAGTTGATGGAGTGATGTTGTTGCTTCAATGTTCACAATGGAAGGGATAGAATGTTGATTGAGAGTGAAAGAGTGAAGTGACTACTTAGAGAGTGTGTAAGAGGATGAAATGAAGTAAGAAGGGATGAATTTGAAGGAAGAATGAGGGAGAATCTACCATTTTTAGGGTTGGTTGGTCGAAGAGGGACATTACAATTTGACCCCAGTCGAGAGTGTAATGCTTCTACCAGCTTCATTTTTAGGAATCTGCTAAGCATGGAAGTGCACCACATGGATGTATGTGTGAATTATACTAATACAGAAACAACAATAAACTACTGAAAAAACTAGTAGAAACTACTTATAAATGACTACAGTTGGTCACGTGACCATTAATAGTTTATTGCCAATCATATATAATGTGACCAAATTGATGACTAAACCATTTTTTATTCATTTATTGGTTGTTTTGATTGATTGATTTGGTAGTATATTTAGTCATTGATTTATTCATTCATTGTTTTGATATAGTCACTTATTTAGTCACTTTTTCCACTGATATATTTAGTCATTGATTTAGGCATTGATTATTGTAATATGGTCACTTTTTTAGTCATTTTTTATTTACTGATATATTTAATTGGTCACTTATTTAGTTGTTTATTTAGTCACTGACTACTATAATTTGGTCACTTATTTAGTCAAATTTTTATTCACTAATATATTTAGTCATTGATTGTTGTTAACTAGTCAATTATTTAATTGTTTTAATTCACTGATTTATGTGCATTGGTAGTGTATTTGGTCATTAATTTTAATCATCATTTTGATCAATTTGGTAGTATATTTAGTCATTTTTATTCACTGATTTCACTAGTCATATATTTAGTGATTTATTCACTCTTCACTGATTTTTGTCAATTGGTAGTATATTTAGTCAGTTTAATTATTAATTGATCTCAATTAGTAATATATTTAGTCATTTAAATTGACTGATATTTGAGGATATAATCATAAAAAATAGAAATACACATTAAACATTAATTACACACAATAAGATAGCTATTAAGAAAAAACAGTGAACTTTTTTTTTAAAAGGAAAGGTGTTCTAGTTACAACTTACAAATAGAGTATTACAATTGTTATTTTCAGTCACAAGATAAAATATGAGTTACAATATTGCAAAGAAATGAATACAAGACAAAAACTTCTCCAAAAGAATTCTAGAATGATGGAAACCATGCTTGAAGCCCTTCAATGTGAGCACATGCCCCTTTCATCTCTTAGAACTTCTACAACATGGGAAATCTTCCTGGAGCAAGTTGTAACGTGTAGAATCCAAGGAGAGCTTTGATTATATCTCATATATGAAGCTCTCTCCTTCAACACAGTCAACAATAACCCAACTAGAATATTTCCTCTTTTATATGCAATGTGACATCTAATATGAGCAATAGGGTGTTTCCTTTTTTGGCATGAATAAAGTTGTGCCTCAATACAACCAACAAAATTAATATTAGTCTCAAATTAGAAAGAATAAAAGTTCATTGTATATTGCAAGTTTACAAAATAAATTCCAAACACAATGGAAAGATAAATTGATTAAAAAAGTGTAGCCTTGTCAACAAATGCCTTCAATAGAGTTCTCAACATAGGCCTGAAATATGCATATTGAACCCTTGATTTTAGAACCTTGTTCAAAATTTAAGAAAGGTGATATGCTCAAATTATAGAATGAAGTTGACATATTATAGAATGAAGACTATCAACACTAACCCTACTAGAACAACATTATCAATAGAAATTTCCTATAAACCAAGTCCAAGAATGCCATAAAACTTGGACAAAAAAAATTTCAACCTTGGTTCATGTGTTGTCTCAGTAAAGACCTGCACCATTAAAGAATTCATTCATATGTAAATTCAAAATTAAGTTGATGAGAAAAGATCTTTGATATCCAACTGGGAAGACTTAACATCCAAAAATTACCTATTTGATTTTGTGGATGTGTTGCTAATATGTGGTTGTCATTGATGTTGACACTATTAGCATTTGGTGTATCAGAGGTTGTATATGTCAAGGTTATTGAGAAAATTACTAAAATAAGTGTTTTAGGTTCTCTGTGGAACTGTGAAGGTCATGAAGGTTTCTTTCTCTATATGTTGAAGATCAATTGGTGTGGATTAAAGGGTTTTCTTTTGAGTATATCTAGTTCATCCACTAGAAATTTTAGAGGTTTGCGTGAAGATCTAATCGTGTAGTGAATAGTTGTGTTCTCGTAGTATTTTTGTGTGTTTTATTAGTGTTCCTAAGTGAATTGTGCACAATTCTAGTACTGTAGATGTTTCTCTATTAGTTATTGTTGTTTTTGAATGCTTTTAGATTGTTATCTATCTTTGTGGTACATGCACATTGATCAATGTGTTTGTGGTTGAATATTTTTCTCTATATGTTTAGTTTTTCATGTTCTTGGCTGGCATGATGGTGGTAGCATGTTGTGGATCTTTGAGGTAAAATTAATTAAAGTCTTTTTGTGTTGTAGTTATTAATTTAGGTATCCACTATGTTGTGGCCAACCTTTGTGGTTGAAATCATGGAGTTGTGTCTCACTTTTTGTAAGAGGAATTTTTTAGTGCAGGCAAGCTAATCTTGCTTGCATGCCTTCGGTCAAAAATTTTCCTTCATTAGAAGGTGCTTCAGTCAAAGGTGTGTGTGAAATGATCTTCAATCAGAGCTATACCTTTGATATAACACCACGTTCATTCGAAGGCAAGCTAGTGTACCCAAAAAAATAATTAAAAAGTACCTTTATATGAAAGGTGTCTTCAATAGAAGGTACTTTTTATTATTTATTTTTTTAACCAACAACGTTAAGAGTTTTGTAATACCTAAATGATAATATAAACCATATAAATTAATAAATAATTTGTCACTTGTTTGTCCACACTTGTGCATATAACGGTGAAGAATTTTAGCAGACAAATTTGTCACGCCTAGACAATGGCCTCCCTACTTCAAACAAAGCTTCAACATAGCCAGGTAGGCCTACATACCCCAGTGAATTTGCATTTTATTTGATTGAAAATCATGCATTTTAAGCAAGTTAATATACATAGTTTGAAGTAGTGTTTTTATAGATTTTTCCCTATTGTAGTATCCTTGGAGTTGCATTTGAGCACTTAGCGTCCATTGATAAGTTTCAAATTATAAGTTTAATGGAGTTTTCCTGCTTCTAGGAGCCTTGGAGTTTAGTGCATCTACATTTGAGCACTTAGCAGCCATTGATATGGGCAAGATCAATGGTTCTCTAAGGTTTTAAAAAAATTTCCTTTGCTTTTCTCTCAAACTCATGATTTACCATGTGGCTTGCAAGCCGCATTTTCTTATTTCATCAATGCCAATGCTATTGTCTCATTTTACCAAGGAAAGGTCGTAATTAATATCCCTAGTCTACGGGATTTATTACTTATTGGCCTGTTGGTGGTTTATATATTTAACCTGACCAATAGCATGGCTTGAGATGATCCTTAAAAATTTCCCATAGGGAAACCATGTGACCATGTGGGGCCATACACAAGACTATGGGCTTTCCTTTTTTAACTGCATATGGACTCTTTTACTTAATACACTATGAACTCTTAAAGCCTTTCACCAATGGCACCACATGGTTGTAGGACCAATTGCCATTTCACTAATATCTCAACCCAATAGGCTTTAGTTCTTACTAACTTGCAAGTGGTTTTATATAGGGGAGAGGACCCAGTAGTCGTACACCCTAACTTCGTGTCATTAATTATCCTATGTGGAAATTTCAAATCACTCCCAATTTTTTACAACTTACTTGGCAAGTCCCCTACTTATAACCTTCTTTTCAAGGCCACATCATCAAATATGATGCCATATCAGCATGCTTTTTGTCAACATGTCCAAAAAGGCTAAAAAAGATGTTCAGACCATTACTTGTTCATTCACATCATGGGTAGTTGAGTGCTGATGTGAAATCAACACCAATGGTTAAATTTATGAGCTTAAATGTTAAACAAGGCCACAAGGTTTGTGAGCATTTTAGTTCAACATGGGTTTGAATTTGAGTAGCCAATCAAATAGTTACAAAATTAAATCATTCACCATACCATCAATAACATAAGTTTATATGTTTTAGTTAATAGAATTATTTTATTTACCTTTTTGCAATTAGTTTGTCTTAAGTCACCATGTACTTTTTGTTATGGTGAAATTTTCATGCCCATGCCAATCCCCATCACATGCCTTAATACAATTATATAGTCACATGTGGCATATGCTTGCATTAAGTTTGGTTCCTTTCCCAATCCTTGTCCACCCTCATTTAGTTTCACATTCACACATTATCATGTGTTTGACCTCTCTATTTTATATTCTCCAACCCTTATACAATTGCACCATTATTATCTCTAATATTTGTACACCTAATATTCACCCTTCCCTCAAATTGAGTCATTTTTACAATGCACGTGGGTGATCCTACATGGTATAGATTTGACGTAAAAATAAAGCTACCAACTCCCACCCTTTCCTCATTACCATTGGGAGCTAACTTAGTACACCTTTATGTGACAATTTTCCATGTCTTGATATTTGAAGGCGTTCATTTGAACATTAATTCATGTAAATGAATATCATTTGAAATCTTAAGAAATTAAATGAGCATCAAAATGGGACATTTAGACTTAGTGCATTAAAAGGAACAATAATTGAATCCAAGTTCACATCCTAGATCAATTACACAATTGCTTGTTTGGCAACATTAGCCAAGGCCATAAAGTTGACTATTCAAGGGGTTTAACTAACGAGAACATGAATCTTTGTAATTTAGCAATCTTCTTAATTTATTTATAAATAATACTAATCCTTAAGTACTATGAGGCATAAATTATAAGAGTGAATTAGTTAACCAAAATATAGATTTCATAAAATAATATATGTGGGTTACAAATCAAATTTGTTTCGTGCAAGATTAATCAAAGATATTTGGGTCTGTCAAAGTTTCTAGGACAATTTGTACTTCAAGGTCATTTTTTTAATATGATGAACCAAATTTGTGCCCATCACATGATTGGATGCTTTTTAGATCAAAGGAATACATTTTGTTTAATTATTGGTATTCAAGTCACAACTATTGCATAGTAGTCCTTAAGCTTCCCATGGGGAAGCCATGTGTCCATGTGGGGCTTTGGACAAGCATGTGGGCTCACTGTTGTTTTTTGGCTCATAGAGTCTATTATCATATACAACATGAGCTCTTAAAGTTTTTAGCCAATGGCACCATTTATCTATTGGAACCACTGTCATTTAACTTGCCCCAACCAATTGTGTTAAATTCTCTAACAACCTCTTCATAAACATTTTGGAAGTTTCGTAGGTTGTTGAATCATGCCTTAATCAATGATTTTTTTTTAACAAAGGTTGTAGTCTTGTAATGCACACAAGCCTGCAAGAATATAAAATACAAGATAAAGCCTCCTAAATAACCTGGTTTGCAACTGGAGAGCATTGGGGGATCATGAAAAGCATCCAACTTATGGGTGCAGGAAGTATAGGAACATGGACTTTGGGCATTATTTACATATTTATACACAAAACCAGATTTCTAAAGTGAATAAATGAACATTTAGTGCACAATTTGTCCATTTGGTTGAAAATATTTTTGGATTAATTAACATTTCCTTGTAATTATGATTAAGTTGTGCACTAACTAAACAATTTCATTCTCTTTTGTTATGAACCTTAAAGTAATAATCATAATGTAAATAGTAATGGAGTATATCAATAGGCACAAATAATAGTCTTATGCCCATTGATTGCATAAGTACATTGATAAATCGTATCACTATCAACAATTGATGAATATACTACACATACACTAATTTATTGCTATAAAAATATATTGTACTATTACTTTCATTTAGAATACACAAGCATTTGTATTTGTCTTTATTTTCTTACAGTTGATTACATTAATTTGTCTTTTGTTAAGTTAAGTTAGCTTGGATGGCATAAGAATGGTATATATATGAGACAACATTTAGTTCTTATCATCATATTGACTATTGTGTTCTTTTTGAAAACTATTAGCTCAATTTTCCCCTCAAAGTGGCATATTATTGTTAAGTATTTGTAGGAAATTTCCTATTGTATTCATCTTTTATACAAGTTGGGTCATTACAATTGTTATTAGAGCATGATATTGACACTATCTTAAGATAGGTAACGAGACATTTTCTTTCAAGTTTAGAGGTCATATTGGGAAACACTTATCTCTCTCATTTTGGTGAATTTTTATTTCATTTTGAAGATTTTTTAAGGTCATATTTCAAAGCTATTACAATCTAATGTTCTTTTACATTAATTGGCATTAAACATATGTGAACTAGAAGAAATTTACATACTCTGTAAGTAAACAAAAATTATACTATTCAACACATGAGCATATTTAATATTCATACAATTTTGAGAGATCATGTACTTATTTAGATTAATTTGTACTTTCTCATTCTCAAATTTCATAATTTCACCTTGATGCACTTTACATGGACATAGTTTAAAATTATAACTTAATTAATTTTTATGCAGCACATCAATATGGCAAGTCTTCAAGCACATAGAAATGTAGAGATTCAGAGATTGAAGATGGTTTTAGAGGACCTTTCAACCTTAGGGGTCTACAAAAATAATTGCATGTAAATTTTAGAGAGTTTACTTAGCATTAGACAGTCATTAGGAGGTGTGCATCCCTATTTTGGGGACACTTTAGTAGCTATCCTTGCTGAGATGAGGAGAGAGGTTTCTAGTGATGTACCTTTGACCATAGTCCAAGCTAGAGTTCCAAAGGAAATTATCAAAAGTGAATGTTTTTCCCAATATGCTACTAGAGTGCAGGTGAAAGGATATCAAGTTACTAGGTGCATTGATCCTATGATGGCCCCACTAATATATCCATGATTTATTGCTACATTTGTTCAGTATCTAGATAACAACCAAATTCCATTGTATTTTGCACAATAGTTATATTTTCAGGTCCACTTAGGCCTCAACATTAACTATTTGGATTTACCTAGCCATTTGGGCCAAGGCCATGGGAAGGTGTGTGATAGGGATGCATATCAACATGCAAGTCGAGAGCCTCAAAATTATAGGGCATTAGTTGGGTGGAGGATGCTTGTTGTTGCTTCATACATTAGCCCTATTGGAGATCAAGTTGTCATGGCTTCCCAATAGGGAGCAATTGATGGTATTGCCGACATTGTAGTCTAGGCTCAACGGATATCTACAGATTGTGTCAGCCAATATTTGATGAGATAAACACATAGGTCATCACCTATTGATTCAAATGTATGTGTTGTGACAAGAATTCCATCTTCAGTTGATATAGATCACATTTCACATGATCCCCATATTTTGAGGGATACATGTTGTAGATTGTTTGACAACTTGTTGAGAGCCAATGGTGTGATCTTAGGACATTTGGGGATCCCATTGGAAGATGTTACCTCATTTTTGGGTCAGTGTTATGGTGGAAATTTTCAAAGTCCAATAGTTCCATCTTCACATTCTAATATTTCTCCTACACCTGGTGCTCGATCATCTACTCGTACACCTGGTGCCTAGTCATCTGCTCCTACACCTGATGGCACCTAGTCATCTACTCCCACACCTAGTGCCCAGTCATATGCTCCTACACCTAGTGCCCAATCATCTACTCCTACACTTGGTTCCCAATCATCTACTCCTACACCTAGTGCCCAATCATTTTCCCCTACACCTGGTGGCACCTAGTCATCTACTCCTACACCTAGTGCCTAGTCATCTACTCCTACACCTGATGGCACCCAGTCATCTACTCCTACACTTGGTGGCACCCAATCATCTACTCCTACACCTAGTTCCAAATCATCTGCTCCTACATCTAGTGGCACCCAACCATTTTCTCCCACACCTGGTGGCACCTAGTCATCTACTCCTACACCTGGTGCCTAGTCATCTACTCTTACACCTAGTGGCACCCAATCATCTACTCCTACACTTGGTGGCACCCAATCATCTACTCCTACACCTAGTTCCAAATCATCTGCTCCTACATCTAGTGGCACCCAACCATTTTCTCCCACACATGGTGCCTATTCATCTACTCCTACTCTCAGTAGCCCCTCATCATATGCTACTATAGGTGCTCATCAAACATCTATTGATACACTCGAGCTTCTGAGAGGAGGTTTTATGGAGATGTTGGCTTCACCTATGCCATCTCACTTGCATAGCCCACTACACATGTCATTGCAATAGCTAGTCAAGAGTAGGATTACAGAGCAGTTGGTGGATCATATGATTGCAACAACCGACACTCATGATGTAGAGGCTATTCCTAAGGTATATACCTATATGTACATGTATAATTTTTTAAATTTATTTGAAACTTTCTAAATAAATTTACATATACAGTTGTGTAGTTCAAGTTGAAATTAATTTTATAAATCTTTTTTTTATGTATTCATGCATGTATACATATGTACACTAGGTGGAGATGCAACATATTACTCCTAGTTTGAGGGCAGAGTGTATATGCACACATTCTTCACTAGACAATGTGAGTGGATAGGTGAGTTCTTTAATTTTCATGTAGAATTTAACTACATATACATCAAGTACACGCACATGCGCACACACACACACACATATATATTTAATATAATTTCTAATTATGTGTATATATATACATGTTATGTCTCTAGGGCTCAGCCCATTTGTTGGAGCAAGATTCATTCTCAGATGGTTGCTTGACTAGGGCCTGACATGATAATAAATAATAATTGACACGTTCTATATTTATAGCCTTTCCTATGACCGCAAAAACATCTCCTATACATACATACATTCAATTTTAAAAAAATAGAACCAATTTTTAATTGTGGAAAAAAATTGATTTATATATAAATGTAAATTACAATTTAATAAATTTTGTCTAAATTAAAAAAATTAGTATAATTTATAAATTGATCTCAAGTGATAAGGTTAAAAACTTAAATTCATGTTCAAATTTAAATAAATACACATGTGCACACGTGTACGTTTTCTAATCAATCCTGAAATATGGTCATGATCAGTTGAAATCAGAGGAATATCTTCAAATCTTTCGTCTTCATAATCAATGTGTGTGTCAGTAACAAGTGGAACCAAATTCCATTTATTGACATATCCACGTTATTGGTTGTTACAATTATCATAGGATCCCAAAATGCATTCATAACAAAAAAAAGAGTAATCTCTAGTATACAATGTCCATGTGTGTATATTTTTGCTCATCACACAAAGCAAAGATCTTATTTTGTCTACCCTCTTGCATCCATGTTGTATTATTCTATCCACTCCTACAAAAAAAATTATATATATATAATTCAAAATAAATTTAAATAATTTAAACAAGCTCAAACCTCTTCAAACAATAAATTTAAACATACCTGAAATCTCCCAAAATACTCTATTTGGACATCCATCATTCCCCGTTGCTGAAGGTGTGCCAACATCACTTACAAATTGTTTCTTACACCATTCCACAACATCATGTGCATCATTTATACACTCTCCCTCATAATTCATTTGATTTTTTCTTAGTGCACACTTGATGCAAGCTCCTACATCGTCATGTTCACCCTTTCCATGGCCACTCTCAAAGAAGCTCCAAACATGTGGTATATTATCATGTCGATGATATCTACATAGTGCATAAAATTTCCTTGATGATTTGAATTGCGATGCACACCCATCAAACTATACAAAAAAAAAAAATCAATCTTCACACCTCTTCTTGCTAAATCTTCAAAAAACTTCTTAAAGCAATGTTGACAAAAAGTGTGTCATGCTCTTTATATTCACTAATATTAAAATGATATTCTTTCTTGATAACTCATTTTTCATATGTACTCTCAACACCATCCAATTCCAATTGTGCATGTTGATAACAAACATGAACCATAATAGTGACTTGCTTTGAATAGTAATATTGTGTTTGAATCTCCTTTTGATGGGTAAAAGAATAATTTTCTGCAAAGTCAACTATTGATAAAATTGTTCCAACTAGGATAGTATCTCTTAATAATTGATATTGTTTTACTTTCCATTTAGCATAAAATGAATGCTGTATGTACAGTTGTATCAATTTACCATTTTTTTTCATAAATGTTCCAATAGGTACCTCCTCTTCTACATAATCTAACTTTGTGGATTCTTTCCCAAATTTTGTTTCAAACTTTATGTGCCATTAACTCTTGCAATTTACTATCTTCGGCATGTCAATATCTTCATTTCTCAATGGAATTTTAGCTATATTTCCACATGTTTTGCAAGTTCCTTTTATGCATTTTATTGTATGTCCATCTACATCATCATCAGATTTATCACATAAGATGGATGCTATGAATTGACTTACCTATTTAGAAGGTGTGTTTTCATAACCATCACTTTCTTCTATGATCTTTTGGAACCCCTGATAGTAAAGATTGAATTCAATATGATAACAACAAAAAGTTTTAAAAACCTTGTTTTCCCTAACATAATGTGGCTTTAACATTTGAAACATTATTTGTCCAATCTTTATATGAGGATTTGAATTACAAAACATCATATACATCTCATGTTGCATTATGTCTAACCAATGTTTTGTATGCAATACAAAATTGTCTAGACCAGGCTCGATCTTGTGTTTTAAAACATCTCTTTTATTTGGTGAGGGATGAGTATGATCATGCCAAAAAATTAAGACCAAGTTCCTCACACCAACTTCAATATTGTCAGGACAAGAAGCTCTACAGATCAATGCCCAATTTCCTTCTCCAATGGTATCATCCAAAACCTTTCTTCTTTTCACATATCTCGTTACTGTCCTTCTACTTAAGCGAATTTCATTTGAATGTCAAGAGAGTTGATGCTTTCTTGTCATTTATGGACTTACAATAGATGTCAACATCACTCTTCTTGAAATTTTATTATTTGTTGATCAAGATTTCTTCCCAATGGAACCCAAACCTTATTTAACATTTTCAATAATATTTAAGTATTCTAGACCTTGTTTTTTCCTCTTTTTTGTGAAATCTACACCCATAAATTCTAATGGCTCTTTTAGGTCATCACAAAGAAGTAATTTTGCTAACAATTGGGCTTCACCAAGTGTATCGTGTCTTTTGAAATAAGTCTCAATTATTTCCTATGAAGTTCTTACGCATTCCCTCTTCATAGTAGAAGGAGGTTGTTTAGCATAAAACTCCAATTTCTCAATATTCAATTCAAGTAAATTATCTATATTTTTGTAAGAAATTTTTCTCCTCACCTCTTTAATTAGATTCATAGTATGAATATCGGTAAAAGGGAGCAGTCCTATCCCCTATCCAACATCAAATTGTGTATGGGCCTCCTCTCTAACATCAATTGTTTGTGCAGTTTGGGTCTCCTCCATACCATCAACCATGGTTGCTTCAACCCCCTCTTCAGAAACTAATTTTTTCTCAATGACCTCTACTCTACTTTCCATTTGTTGAGCCACTATGTACACATATCATGTATCAAAGAGAATATTTTAGAGTATATATAAAACATATTATTTTAAATATGCTCATGTATTGAATAATTTTAATAACATTAACATCCATATCTAGCACAAAATTATTCAAAATGAAAATGAACAACCATATCATCTAAACATGAGCTCTACATGATCTCAATGCATGTCATATTCAATTAAACATACATCATTCCTTTGAAAAACATTTTTAAAAAATGGTGGGTATGGTAGATTTAAGATTCAATATTTGAACCGATACATCAAACCCTAAAGTAACAATGAATAATAAAGAACACAAATTAAAGGAGGATTAGATCTAGACATAAGATGTAAAGTTATAAAATTGTAAATCTAAAATTGGAAAATAGTAATAAAACCAAAGGGGAAACTAGGTTAACTAGAAGCATGTGTGTTCAAAAAAAATATTATGATATATAAATTTTCCTTAGGATTATGGTAGCCTAATTAAATTCAATGTATCCAAATAATTATAAATTAACCTATATTAATTAATGGCAACTATAGGCATGTACATTAAAAAATAATAATTTATACAAAGGTATAAAAATTAAACATGACAAACTAAATATATATAGCTTGATGTTGAAAGGAGAAGAACAGTGAGTGCACTAAATCTTATGTGCCTGGAAATTACAAATAAAATGTGATAATATATAGGCTTTATTTATCTAGATAGTTAGTCTACACTATGTGGGGTTGAGTTTTTGGATGAAGATTAGATCAATGCTTGCACAAATATCTTGCATTAGTAGAATGACCTAACATTACACACACTTCTAGTTGTAGATTCACCTAATTTTCCTCTACTTTTGTCTTTTCTACTATTATAAAATTTGATAATGTTAAAAGTACCTTTAAATGGTTGTTGATACATTGGTGGGGACATATTCTTGGTCAACTACAATAAAAATTTGGGAAACAATAAGTATGGGTATTTTAGAACTACAAAGTATGGGTATGTTTGAGTTATAATTTATGTAGTTATTTTTATAAATTATGGTTTTGGTTTTAGCAACTCTTGCATTTGTGGTCATATAAAGAGATTTGGGGTTTTAGTTGTTGGGAAAATTTGAAGGAGGTAATCGTGTTCTGACTTTTGCAGTTTATTTCTTTGGTTTTGATAGTATTTTGCAATTTGGGAATTCAATGAGAGTGGATTGAGGTTTTAGCTGAAATTTTATTTTGATGCGTATTCCAAATGCAAAGTTCAAAATTATTTAAATATGATGTTTAAATTTGAGCAAGGAGTTCATACAAGTTTTAAATTACATAAAAGAATAATTTAGAATTTTCTAAGTGATTGAAATAATCTGACAAAATGAGTACCTTGCATTAGAAAATTTTCCAGTGGTTATATATATTTTCATCTCTATTTTTTTAATTTCCTGCCAAATTTTGCTTCCAAAGCTTTAAATATGTTGTGATAATTTCTTATTTGTTTAATTTTAGTTTTAATGCATTATATATCTTAATAAAGATAAAACAAAGGTGCATCATATGTTGAGTTGTTCTGGTTGAATTTTTAGAAAATTGGGAGTGAATTGAGGTTTGAGCTAAAATTTTCTTTTGATGTGTATTCCAAATACAAAGTTCAAAAATTATTTAAATATAATTTAATTTTTTTTTTAAATTTGAGAAGGGATGTTCATACAAGTTTTAAATTATAGAAAATAATAATTTACAATTTTCTAAGTGACTGAAATGATGTGACAAAATGAGTACCTTGCATTAGAAAAAAATTTAGTAGTTATATATATTTCCATCTCTATTTTTTTTAATTTCCTACCAAATTTTACTTCCAAAGCTTTAAATATATTGTGATAATTTATTGTTTGTTTAACTGTAGTTTTAATGCATTCTATATCTTAATAAAGCATATTGTTTAAGTCTCTGTATATGGTTTTGTAGATAGAAATTTCATTATTATATATGTTTCATTTTTCTGTGTTTTATTTTTATGTTCATTCTTAAGGGATAGGATAAGGTGTGTTTGCTAAAACTATTATTTGTAGTTGTCGTAAGGGGGAAATCAAGAAGCATAGGAAATAAACATAAATGAATCAAACAAAAACTTAATTCAAACAAAAGATAGATTCCATATCCATTACTCATGAAATGAACAATACAAGATTACTAAATTCAATGAAATTAAGAAATGCAATCAAAGATCAAAATGATGAGTTCAATTAACTATACTATTACCCATCTCATGTCAAAGTGTATTTGAAAATGATGTTGGATTGCATTGTATCAATGCAAAGCCTCCATTATGCATTTTCAAAACCTCCAATTTGTGTTAATGGTGATTGAAGATGTGTGTAAAATCTCTCATGAAATTGAAAGGAAATTCAACATTACTTCATTGCACAAAAGATGTCAATTCTTCAATCGTTTTTTAGGATGGAGAGGATTGCTATATATATATTTCATGTTCTCAGATGAACACTGAAGATTAAAACGTGCTAAATCAAGATCAATGGTTGAAAGTTGTTGAGAAGAATTAGATTGCTAAGTTAGATTTTGTGATCAAATCTATAGACATCCAAATTTGGACACTTAATTTATCCAAATTTATCCCCTTTCATCTAAACATCCTCTTATGTGGGTTAATTAAATAATATTACTATTATTTAATTAATATCCTTAATTTTTCCAAATCCCTAAGGCATTTAACTAATAAATAAATACCAAATCCCCTTTTTATCAAATGAATTAAATAAATATTACATTTATTTAATTTCTCACATGTCATTTTCATCTAATCCTAATCCATCTTCTAATCTCTGCATTAAGGATCTACACATGCCTAATCCTTGATTAGGACATGTCACATCCTCCAACTTTTGCAAGTTGGCTTCTAATCCTCATTAACCCCTAATTATCTTCTAATTACTGATTAGTTAAGCCTAATTAGTACCTTGGTCAACTCTCCCCATCCTCCAAGGAATTTTTAATTCCTTTTTATTCATCCAAGGCTCCTGTCTTCCCCATGTGAATTTTTAATTCACTTTTATTCCTCCTAGAATCTCCTTTTCCCATGCATCTTCTAGAATCTTTGACTTGTCACATCAAGTCACATGTGACAAACTCCCACTTTTTTGGAGACCCTCTCTTATCTACTAGATTCTCTCAAGCATGTGAATTTTTAATTCACATTTATTCCTCCAAGGAATCATCTCATCTCCCAATGTACTTCCTAGGTACATGTCCTTCCTCCACATCATGTACCTTCCTTCCACATTATCTCACCCTTAGCCACTTCACATTCCATAGGTCAAAATGTGAGGGCTTGTGAGTCCTCAACTCACCATAGCCCTACATCTTTATCTAGGTGGCTCAATCTCAACCATTTAATTCTCTAGAGAATTCAAATTCTTCTATAAATACCCCCTCCTCTAAGGCATTTCGAAGGAGACTTAGCCATTTTGTAACTAAATGTTGTCATTTTGTGCACTCATCTAGCCATCCAATTTATCTATTTGCATTAGCATTTGCATCCAATCATATAGTTAAATCTTACATTTAGCCACATCAAGAGCCATCCAAGGAGAATACAAATTAATCTAAAATCAAGGGCCAACCAAGGAATTTCAACTGTAAAGAGAAGGTATAACCACTTGCAATCATTTCACACTTTTTCTCTTTTGCATTAAAAAATTTCTTAGGCTAATCTTGAGGTGTTTCTTTGTGTTTTTCCATTGCATTTTAGATTGTTTAGAATAGGTAAAACATTTAGATATCATAGAATCAATTAAGGATTTCAATTGATCAATCATAGGAAATAAATTGCCTAATTTGTGGAATTGAGGAAATTAAATTGAGATTTTAGTGGGATTGAAGAATAGATGGATTAGTTAGAAACTAGATGAATTAGTTAGGAAATAGATGAATCAATTAGTCAATCAAAGTGAGAAATAATTGGATCATAATTTATTCAATCAAAAAAGGGGGTGAAGTTAATTAATTAATTGAATTTTATTAATTAATCTTTTTGAGTTGAATACGTGCAAATCATGTTTGACTTTCACAAATAAGGTTGTATTTGTTTTGTTGATGATTTTTTTGAATAATTAATTTAATTATTATGTATACACTTAAAAATGTCTTGAACAATAACATGCACTCGAATCAAATATACTAACACCATTTTGTCCTAAAACCCATCCTCTTTTTTCTTAATTAATTAAATTAGCCTAGCTATTTAATTAATTGCATCATTTTAATCTATTAATCTAATTGAACTAATTAGGTTAATTCACCCCCTTTCATGTTAACATTTTTTCCTATTAAATTGAATAAATCAAATTATTTAATTTAGTCTCTAAGTACTCTTATTTAATTAAATAACCCTAGGTCATTTAATTAAATATCGTGTCACTTTCCCCATTCCATTAAATCATTGTATTTAATGAATATTATCCAATTCCCCTAGTTTTCACTATTAAAACATCATTTAATTATCAAATTACTAATAAATTTAATCCCCCACTTGCAAGGGAATATCCTCTACACATTCCTCCAAAAGGAATATTCCCATGGAATATTCTTTCCCCTGTTGCACATTAAACCTTTGTTTTAATTTTCTAAATATCTAATTTTCCTCACCCATGAGAATATCCTAAAAAATATTCTCTTTCTTCACTCATTTGAAAAAGAGTATACTTTTTCCTATAACAAACTTACAAGACTTCTTGTGTAAATTAACTTAGAAGACTTCTTGTGCAAGTTTTGAAAGTGTGTTTGTTTGAAAGAATTGGAACCCTTGATTCTTTCGTTGGTCCATGTGATCATTTATTCTCATCCATTGATGAGAATCCATGATCCATGCCTCCATCTTTCTCCCTTTTTGACCATTGATAAACCTTTTTAATCTCGACCCTTCATTTCTCATTTGTCCTCGTATAAATAGGTCACTATTTAGAGAAAAATGGATCCACCTTTTTAAGAGCAAGCTTATGTTGTTAAAATCACTTTCATTTGCACTCATATTTAGAACTAATTTAGCATCATTTTAGCTTAAATTACTTTCATCATTAGCTTATCTTCCATTAATTCCTTCCATGGTAACATAAATACATCCAACTAGCTTATTTGGTAATTAGAGTTTGAATCTTTTTAGCTTAAACTTCATTTAGATTAGCCTTGCATATACCCATATCAATCATCCTAGCATAAATAATGTTAAAATAGCTTTCATCATGTTAATTTAGCTTTAAATCATGTTTTTATACACATCCATCAATGGTTTCATCGATTCTCTTCAATAGAGTCAATCAGAACAGGCTCATTTATCCATGGGATTGGGAAAGGGTTGACATTCCACATCAATGTGACACCACTCCCCCAATAAAATAAGTTTCAATGGATTATAATTTGTATTTTTTAAGCTTTCATGATTTAATATGCTAGTTTTAATGGATTATTGGTTTAGTTTTTATTGATTGATCCTATTGGACTAGTGTTTAGTGGCTTGAATACACTTTGAATCCTCATGGATCAAGTGTAGTCAACCCATACTAATCCATTGGTCATATATTCAAGTTTAGGGGAAAGTGACTTAATTAAACTATTAAGTATTAATAATTTAATTGATTTAGGGGAATAGGGTAAATTAGCAATATAATTAAATAATTGATATTATTTAATTAGTCAAGAGGAATAAAGATTATATAAATGATAAAATAGTGAATTAATTAAATAATGTAATATTATTCAATTAATAGATGAAATTAAGGTTTTTGTTGTAACTGATGTGAAATATAGTGATATTAAATGACAATGATGTCGATGATGAGAAAATGTCATTCAGAATGTGTGATAAGTGTTAGGTCATTTTTACATGTTTACATTTTTCCCCTCTTTGATATAATGCAATTTTGAGCATTGTGTCAAAGAAAATTAAAAAATTCCTACTTAGGAGTTGCCCTAGTATGCCCTAGTATGCCCTGGTGATGATGAGATAGCATGGTGCCCCGTCGAGAAATTTGGTGAAAATTTTAGATAATGAGCCAAATTTTTTGGCAAGAAAATGTGATGGATTTAAGTGCAAGGACTGATAGAAGAAATGTTGATGAGAAGATAATCTTAGTAAGATTTAGAAGATAGAAGTCTATAGGAGTGAATTTTCACCCCTCACACAAATTCCCCTTTCACATACCCTCACCTTAGAGAATCAAATCCAAAGGTGAAATTCCATGTCACCCAACTCCCTTCCATCCACTTAGCATCTGTCCTATGCATCAGTGAGAGAATATTTTTTTGGGATGAATGCACGACATGTGGATGTCCTCGCAGTGCACTGCCATCCCTAACGAATTCTTGTGTTTGAAGCTAGTAGAGGTGTTACACACCTAATTGGGGTTGAATTGTAACGTCCCTCTTTGACCAACTGACCCCATAAATGGTAGATTCTCCCTCATTCTTCCTTCAAATTCATCCATTCCTATTGCATTTCATCCTCTTACATACTCTCTAAGCACTCACTTCACTCTTTCACTCTCAAGCAACATTCTAGCCCTTCCATTGTGAACATTGCAGCAATAACATCACTCCATCAACTCCACATTGCAAGTGTGAAGCCACCCTAGATGTTGCAAGCTTGGAGGCTTGTGAGACCTCCATTCACCATGGTTGCAAAGGTTGTGGCTTTTCCAAGTTCGTAGCTTTCTTTCTCCTCCATTGGCTAGTGAGATTTTGGGTGGAGGTCGTAACTCCTCTCCTTTATGATTTTATTGAGTAACTTTGCTTCCTTTTCTTTCCTTTATCATATATTCTACTTTGTTTCTTTTTGGCTATCCATGGAGGTGGAATCACCAAAATGAGGGTCTGACTGAGGTAATTCCCTATATAGCCCCTAACAATTTCCCTCTTTCTTGTGTGTAGGTGAACAAACGTGTGGAGCTAACTAGTGAATAGATGCTTTTGTCAAATTATTTTTGCCACCCTAGCCTTTATTTATTTGCTTTATCACATCTGTCTTTTCTTTTTGTATTTCCTCATTCTATTTTTTCCACCAAAAACTAACTAGCTGGGATATTAGTACCTTTTTAGGCACTCTTTATTGTAGTTCCTATTTTTCTGGCCGTATGGATGCTAGTATGCTAGAGAGATGCTAGTACGCTACATTGTCATCCTAGCTAGAATTGTGTTGTTGTCTGAGGTGTAGTATTGACTCTAAAATCCAACTCGCCTAGCCTATACCAAAAACTCAAGTTCACATAGTGAAATAAGTACTACATAGTGCTCTTCACTCTTGATCCCCATATTTTAGAGTGAGGTAAGTTATGGTAGCACTCTCCGCTCGGCTCTCTGTGACTTGGAGCATTGACATGGTTAGTCCCCCTATCTTACATTTTTGGTGAACCCGACATGCAGAAATGTTTTCCCATTTTTCAGTGTTGAGACTTTTCCCTTGTACCTTGTGATCATTGTAACCCTGAGTGTTATGAAGGTTTATGAGCATCGCAACCCAATCCACAAATTTTGGATACATTGTTAGGTGTAATTTGCAACACTTACCAATGGGGAAGATAAAGGTCACTTCTAGTTTCACCTCTAGTTTTCCCATTGGTTTAACTAATGAGTTTATTACTGGTTTTCCCACAAACTATGCTAAAGAGATGGGTTTCATGGAAGAAACCACTTGTGCGCCTACCACTCTAGTATCCCCTATACCTTCATCAATAGATGAGGATGATGTTGTTTATATTCCTATGAAAATATTATGGAATTAAATAATAGACTGCTAGACCTTGAAAACCACTTGGAGAAAGTGCTAAGCATGGTGAGAGCTCCTAGGATTACTAGTGAATTGAGGCATTTTATTGGGAAAGGATTCGACAGGAATATAATTCTTATGTGGCCTTGCTGATCTAATTGAATATTATGTCCCCTTGTGTAGGCCTAGATTGGGTACCACTTGAGAAGAAGTGCTCAATTCCTATGAGAAGCAAATAGGTGTATCAATGTGTACCACATTTGTCTGCATGGCTGAATTAGGGCCCTCGATTAGTGTCTCCTTTGCTCCTCAGAGGCCCCCACCATCAAGGTAAGTTAAACACCCCTTGGGTTCAATTTAATCCACCTACTTTCCCTAGTGATGGAGGTTGTGGTGGAATGAGTGGTGATGGTTCTAGTAGTGGAGGTGGCACTAGTGGAGGTGGCTCTGATGGATGCCACAAAGATGGTTTCGGTAGTGGAGATGACTCTAGTGGTGGCCCTACCAATGGTGGCCACTCTAGTGGTAGTCACAATAGTGGCTCCAAAGGTGGTCCCAATTGCAGTGTTCCTTGAGGCTCCATTGGTCCTTTGTCATCTACTAACCCTATTTTGAATGCTCTACTTCAAAATATGGGTCATATGCAAAAACGCCTAGAGAGCCTCTCCCAGGCCTCTACCTAGCCTATCTTTCAACCATTTTTCTAACATAGCCCATTATCGGTAACAATCTTAAGTACTTCCTTCCCACAAGGGATGGAGATTCCCAAATTTGAGAAATTTAGTGGCAAAGGGGACCCACAAACACATGTGTCCACCTTTAATGCATTGATGGAAAAACTATTTCCCTAATCTCTTAAGGATACAAAACTTGAATGGTACTATTCCTTACTTGACAACTCTATTTTCTCATTTGATCATCTTTTAAATCAGTTTCTTCAACAATTCCAAGCCAACATCGGACCAAAGATGACCTTTTTAGATCTCTTCTAATGCAAACAAGGGGATACTGGGAAGATTACCAATTTCATAGCATGTTATCAAGTGTTCTTCTCTTAGATCTTGTACTTACTACTTGATTCTAATGTGCAAAAGGTGTTCATAAGGAACTTACAGAAACCTTGGTAGGAAAATATTGCCCTTATGAAGTATCCTTATTTTATGCATCTATGTGGGACATTACAAGAATATCAACAAAAGATAGTTCAGTTCAGGGGATCCTTCGCATACTCTTGTTCAGAAGGAAAATCCATTGTATTGACCTTGAGAAAAGGTAAAGCTATTGTGAATGTAGTAGCCACAACAAATGATAAAGACCTCAGATGAAACAAAAAGTTCACAAAGTTAGCATAATCTTATACTTCTATCTTACAAAAGCTATTGAAGGATAAGATCATAACCTTGGAGAACCCTAAGCCTCTCAAGGAACCTTATGCTAATTGGTATGATGTCAATGCCTTATGTCAGTACCATCAAGTTAACAAACATGATATCAAATGTTTTATTTGCCTACATCACGAGATACAGGATAACATCGAGGACAATACTATTCGTCTTGATGGAAGTAAACAAAATAAAAACAAATTAGTGGCAAAAGAAAATAGTGAGTTTCAGATATACAAAAACCCATTTCTGGCCCATTTTTCTAACTTAATTATTGATCCCTTTGATTGCACCACTCAACTTGAGGCATATGTTAACATGGTTATAGTTACTCCATCACCGCAGCCAGTGACTGGTTCACCAAACCTAACATTCACATCATAGGATTTTCCCTTGAACAAGAATCACTGTACTCTCTATATTCCTACTCATCACAATGGAAACATTGCGATGGGAATCTTGGTTGACCCTACAAGCTGAGTAAATTTCATTACAAAGGAGACACTGTGGCTGAATTCTTTACAAAGGGAGGAGTATGAAGAAACAAAGTCTACCATCCGTACGCATGATGGCCTCTCTCTAAAGCCATATGGCTCAATGAATCTTGTCACATCCTAGTTGGACCTAGGATTGTGAATGCAACTTTTGATGTTATTCTAGAACCATATTTGTTTAGAGTGAAGTTAGGCATACCTTGGATAGCTTCCATTATCAAAATCACTTATTTCATACATAAGTGTTTGAAATTCTCCCATGAAGGTGTTATGCACATCGTACATGACACTAGATACCTGCCATTGGTGTCCCATTGGGGCTACTTATTGGATCATTTTTGGCTTGCCTCAGTTGGTCCACTTCCTCCAAGAACATACCTAATTTATAAAAATTATGTGAAGTATAAGACTAGGGGAAAATGAAAACAAAACTTGACCCTTCTGGTAGTGCAGCAGCAAGCTACCCCTTCTTCTCAAAAAAGGAAGGAGAAGCCTACTCATCCTTAGGGTGCCTCTTCCACTCCTCTTTCTGAAGAAGAGTTTTGGATGAATACTCCTGGATTTTACCTAAGGATTTTGATGGTACTGTCTTCGCACAATCCCAAGACTCGGATATCTAACCTTTCCATTACACCTCTTGGACCTTGGGCCTACCTATATGGTAGAAGGAAGGGTACTTGAGGGGAATTCTCTATGTCTTGACCTTTGCAGCCTCCCATTGCTCGTCCTCCAAAATTAATGAGTGGGAAGAGGCCTATCCAAGTTGCTAGAACCAACTCCCCTATTATTTTTAAATCTCTTCCTCCTTATCCCATTCAAGAATCTATCCCTCTTTCAGAAATAGTTGTGATGGACACTCCTATCTTGTTGAGCAGGAGCCTTTTGTCCCTTTGCAGCTTCCAACCTCTAGCTTGAAGAGTCAAAGAAACTTACTTGTGCACGAATGCATGTGTGGGTGAAAAGCTCTGGCAACCAAGCAAGCTTCTTTGTAGAGAAAGGAAGAGGAGTTGATTGTCCCTACTTCAAGGCCTCCCGATGCATCGTCCTCTCTCCTCCCCTCTGCTCCCATTCAATCTAGCTTAGTCTCACTTTTGGCTCCCATTGTGAGTATGAGTGCACCTAACCCTAAAAAGGTGTAGGTGATTATTTCTTTTTTTATTGAGCCACCCTATTGATGTCCCTTCTGGACATCCCACCATTCCCCAAACCTATGGACATGTCGAATACCTTGGTGGTGTCTGTCATGGTTTTCTCTTCCTCCTCCATGCCTCTTGCCTCATCTGTGGGGAGGTCACATCCTTCGATGAAGCAAAAGGTGGAGGTTGTCCCTTCCAACAATAAAGGGTGTAAGAGGATCCAACCTTCTCTGAAAGGTGGCCATTCACTAACTTCTTTTGTCCTAGTGATAAAACAAGTTTTGGCTTCTTAGTTTGTCACCGGTCTCCAATCGCTCAACAATCCAAGCAGTGAATCTTGAGTGCCATCCTCTCTGTGCATTTAGGTAAGATATGGCACTTCTAGAAAGTGCATGTTTAACTCTTTGGATGAAGTTCTGGCCTTTTTGATGATCACAAAATTGTTGACCATAGTTGTACAAGAGCTGAGCGAAGAAGACCTTGCATGGCCTTCTTCCTTAGCCCTTGTTGTGGGAGGGCCAGAAGCACCTCCCCTTAATATTCCACCACTGCAAACTTTTCCACCTTCCCCTTATGATGATGTAGATTAGGAAGCACATGGGCTCTTGGTCGATGAGTGTTAGGGGGAGGCCCCTTCTTTATCTTTTGGTTAGATGTGTGTATTGTGATGTGTTCCCTGTAATTGTGCTATGTGTTCCTGGATGACCCTTCTCGCCCTTGTTGGTGCTTGGATATATAGGATTTATTTTGTGTCATGAACCTTATTTTATTTGTACCATCATTCTTCCATGTTTGTGATTGATTTTTGAAAAACTGGGGATGATGCAAAGCATTGGGGCCATTTAGGCTTCCCTTCATGTTGACCTAATTTTTTATTTTTACTTTTCCTTTTGTGCATTCTCTTTTATTTGGTGGGGATTGATGATATTTCACCTTGCATCATGATTACCTATTATTTATATAAGCATGAGTAGATCTGACCCCATGAAAGCAAATCCCCTTGTGCCTTTTTTTCCCAATTGATTCTCTTTTGTTATTTTCATATATCTCTCTCTTCTTTACTTGAGTTGTCCCTCTCATGTGTGAAATGCCACTTTCGTAATACTTTGATTTTCTCTTTTCTTGAAACTCCTTCCAACCTTTTTTTCAAAAATTGTATTCTCAACTTGGACCCCTAGTAGAACTTCGTTCCTTCATCATGAGTTCACAAAGAGAAAACTTGGGAACTTTCCTCCAAGGAGGGAGTATATTTTCTTATGGGATAAGCCTCAACCTTCCCCTCACAAGGAAGAATCTTCTTCCTTTCGAGTTCCTTGATGAAGTGAACATTTTTCAAAAGGATTCCTTGATGTTGGATAAATTTGAGAAAAAAATGTTTCTTTAACACTTTCAAATAACTCATCCCTTGAGTGGATCCCTCTTCACATCGGGTTCTCAAGGTACCCATTTGAAATATTTCCAACTTATCAATAGTCTATGTGATTGTCCACTTCTTTTCCTATGTGGTTGCTTTTCTTTCTGACATGTTTTATTTGAAGATTAACATGTCACTTTGCAAGTACGCCTGTAAAGCCACACTCCAGTTTGAATCTGTGGAGTCCCCTTTACTAGGTTTTCCTCATGAGAGAGAGCTTGGGGGATGCCTTGTTGCAAGTCTATGGACCTATAAGGCACTTGCTTCATTGGGCTTCCTTCATGTGAGAGATCTTGAGGGTTGCCTCCTTGCAGGTCTGTGGGCCTATAAGGTACTTTTATCCTGTAGGATTTTTCCATCATTGATCAGAGGGCCTTCCGTGTACTTTATGCAACTTCATATTTCTATAGAGCTATGGAGTCCTTTTGTTTGAAACTCCCCAAGGAGAGTGCTTATGGAGTCCTTTGCCTACCCTACACTTTTTATTTTTCCAAATCATGGTCTACTTCCTTGAAAGTTTAAGTATACATTTCTAACTCTTCAACCTACTTTACTAAAGCACTCATCAGTAGTCATGCTCGCTAAAGTGGGGGAAAAATGTATAGGAGTGAACTTGCACCCCTTACATAAATTCCCCTTTCACATACCCTCACCTTAGCAAATAAAATCCAAAGGTGAAATTCCACATCACCCAACTACCTTCCATCCACTTGGCATCTATTTGATGCGTCAATGAGAGAATATTTATTAGGGATGAACACAAATAGAATTTGACAAATAAATGACTAGGTGACTAAAAATTTTAGTCACAACAACTAAAAATGACTAAATTATAGTAATTTTTTGTAACTCAGCTATAAATGAGTAAATAAATGACTAATTTGATCATTGACTAAAAATTATTTAGTCACACAAATAAAAATGACTAAATAGTTAGTCATTTATTTAGTCACAATCCATTTGAATAAATCATTTAAGGAACCAAGAATATATCCCACCAAAATGCTCTACAACTTTAATAACTAAACTCTAAAACTTTCATTTAAATCTTATTTTTAGGCATAGCCTGCCATAATGGAGTTTTCATTTTAATAAAGATGCTCTAAAACCTTCATCAAAACCTTATTTTTAGGCGTAGCTTGCCAAAATGGAGAAGTGTTTCAGTAAAGAATGATAGATAATGGTAAGGATATGTGCATGACATGAAGTATAGGATTCATTGTTGCTTATTTAATTCCCACTCTACTCAACAAGGGTTACATTATTTTGACTACTATTTTTAATCTAGGTATTTAATTAACATATATTTACATTATCTCAAATTCCTTTATGTGCTTTTAAAGTATCAATGTATGCTATATAGGGTTTAGAATGATTTCTTTTAATTTAAAAAAATAAATCAGATGCTTTTGAAGTATCAATGTATCCTATATAGGGTTTAGATGATTTATTTTAATTTAAAAAAATAAATAAATGATGTATTTTCCTATGATTAGATAATGTGGAGATATCCTCAATCTTCCCCAACACACTGTCCTCTTTGGCACTGTATTCATTACTCCAATTTCTATGGTTTTGCATGTGACATCTTTAATATCTTCATGACAGTGGCTTTTAAATAGATCTCAGTCTTTTCTTTAATCCTTATCATGCTAACCCTTGAGTTCCATAATCCACCTTCAATCTTTTCTAATGATGTTGTCATAAGTTAGACTACATAGTATGCATATAAAGAAAGTCATTCATACCTTCCATTGTTCCAAACCACCACTCACTACCTTGCTTAAAATGTTGCCTACATAAGCACAATAACATGTTTTAAAATCATGGTTGCTAGTGATTGACCATTAAGGTCACTACTTTCATCAAGATACAATGAGATTTTTGTCTTCAAACTCAAGGCATTATGCAAGATAACATTGTGAATTTTTTGCTATGTACAATTTAATTTTCTTGCACATTTATTACTTTTCCAAATGCCTTTAAGACTGGATATTGCACCCTTAGCTGCAATCTCAAAAAACTCACTCACTATCACTTGAATATTCCTTTAATGAGCACCCTTCTATAAAATAAAACTATTCCCTATGGATTTCCTACTTACTATAGGGGACTCATTGTTTCATGGTATTGTGGGTCTTAAGATCCTTCAACCTTATTGTCACTACTTCACAATCCACAAGGTATTATTCACTATTCTCACATCTTTGATGAGTCTCAAAACACTACTCAAACATGCAATCCACTACCTACATTATACAATGACTAAGAAGAAACATTAAACCTGTGATTACCATTGTTACTTCATTTGGATAGTCATTCCCTGATTGCATTTTCCTTGCCTCATGCTGCCAAAAGTATTTGAAAAAACCTTAAGGTTAGCAATGGGGTAAGGAAACTCACTATTAAAATCTCCACTTTAATATGTAAGGTTTGAGCTTTATTATCTTGTCATTGCTCAACCTCTATTTGATTGTCACACCTCAAGTGTCTATCATTCTTCTTACCATAGATAGCATTTACAAATGTCACTGAGCTACATAGTGTGCTTGTTATTGGCTACAATCTTTAGATTGTAAGATTTTTTTATTGGCTACAATGTCCCAATCTTTCTGGTATTGCAACCTTACTAATGTGCTAGAGTTATTGTTTATTTTTATACAGAGGCCTAGGGTTTATACCCTATTCATGCTCTTACAAATTCTTTTGTTGGTATTAAAAAATAGCCTTAAATCTTGGGTTCAAAAATTAGTTGTCTTGATAGGGTTGTGGTATGATCTTGGGATGTATCCTAGAGTGTGTGGGAAGCTTGTGTTTGATCATTAAGGTATGTAAACCTAATCAATGAAATTTATCCTATATAGCATGGGTCTTTCTTTAATACTTTCCATAATGGTTATTAGCATATCACATTATTATAGTTTGTGGTAACCCAAGATTGCATTCAAGTATGTAACAAACTTGGTTTGTAGTTTAAGATGTACACTTTTAAGTAACATTCATAAGGTTTAGAAAAGACTAATCACTCTCTAAAATAGCCCATTAAAAATGGGTTGTGCTTGAACTCACTCCATAATTGATATAACACAACCACTCTACATATCAACCAAAGCTATAGGCTCTTTATTGCATCCAAAGGTAATCACTCTTGGATCATGCTATCATTACATCGTAACCTATTAAACTTGAGTTAACCTGAATGCACTCAGTGATGATTGAGACCTAATTACGATGACAATGATTTGTACATGAATTGTGCTCATATGAATGCCTCCATTTCTATCACAACATAGCCACATTAAGCTTGGGTCACACATGAATGCATTCTATATTTGTTATAGTATAATTGTGCCACATGACCAATAGAGTTATGGATCACATAATTATAGTCACAAGAATTTGTTCCTTGGTTGTGCTCTTATGGTGATTCCATTACTGTTATAGCATAACTCTTTGGACTTATATTGTTCAAATCCTTACATTTCTTATTTTCTCTTTGGATGAATTGCTTCATGGATTTTTTGTGATTTACACAACTTTTGTTTTGATAGTAAATGACATCGGATTCTTTTTGAAGCTGAAATAATTTATATTTAATTATGGTTTTATGATGATTTTGAGTTTTATTTAGAAAGGGTTAATATGTGGCATTTTTATGTGCAGGAAGAATAGATTGCGATGTAATGTTCGAATATGGATGGTTCAAGAAAAAATGGATTACTATTGGTGTCATAACTAGGTTGGAGAGTGCCTTTAGCTAGTGTAAAACACTTTCGAGTGTTTTCGATAGGAAGTAGAACCTAACTATAGGAATTTCCAAATATTTGAAAGAGGAAATTCCTTTATTCTAATGATAAAATCATAAATCTACTTGTGCAATTCAACATCCAACCTGAGATCTTTAATATCTGATAGAAAAATTTTGTAAAGTATAAAGATAAAATCATAAATCTATTGGACCAATTTTAGATCCAATTTGAGGTAGTGAAGCTCCAATAGAGGAAGTTCCTACATTTTAAAGATAAAATCATAAATTTTATCAGTCAAATTTCAGATCCAATTTGAGGTCATGAAGCTTTGACAGAGAAAGTTCCTACATTCCAAAGATAAAATCATAAATTTTCTTGGTCCAATTTGAGGTCCAATTGTAAGGATTTTTCTTTTTAATTATACTTTCTAACATTTGGCTTGATACAAATTGTTACTTTAGAATCATGGTATTACTTTTCTTCTACTATTTTCAACCCTCATTTTAGGGAAGATCTTTGAAGATGGTTCCTTCAGATTAAGACTACACTTTTTTGCTATAGATTCCTTCTAGAAACACCAAAAGCTTAGGTACTATCATACTCAGGTACATCAAAGTTTGAGGTGAACTGCACTTAGTGTTTTATGTTGATATGGATATGTTATAGCCTGTAGTTAATTTTTATAGCATAACAGATAGGCTAAATATTTTTTCATATACCATTGTTTCAATTTCTAAATTGCTATACCTTATTCTAGGAGAAAATCGCAGGGGGATTCTATGCATAAGACACCTTTGTTTCAAATTCAAAATTGTTGGCTCTTTCACAATTGTTTTCTTCATTTATTTGATCTAAGACAACATGTATAGAATATTCTCTCAAAATCACACTAAAATACTTTATTTCGGGATAACTATTCAAAATATTTCCCATCATAATAATGAACAAAAGTGTTAGTCATTAACCTGAACTTTGCAAGAGTTTCATCAAATTCTACTTTTCCACTCTATTTTCCATTCTGAATTTCATTCCCAATTTCATCCATGAAGAACATCCTCAACTTGTAGATCCTATTGTTATCCATAATTTTACCAACTGTCAAGGTTAGCTTCAAGTTTTTACCCAAGCAACAATTGAAAAAATTCATCCTTACCAAATCAATTGTTGCTTGGGTAAAAACTAGAAGCTATCCTTGACTTGGTAAAGTTATGGCTAACAATAGGATCTACAAGCTGAGGAAGTTCTTCATGGATGAAATTTGGAATAAAATTCAAAAGGAAAACAGAGTGGAAAAGTAGAATTTGATGGAACTCTTGCAAAGTTTAGGTTAACGACTAATGCATTTTTTCATTGTTATGATGTGAAATATTATGAATAGTCATCCCAGAATAAAGTATTTTACTATGATTTTGAGAGAATCTTCTATACAACAAGTTTTCTTAATCAAATAAATGAAGTAAACAATTGTGAAAGAGCTAACAATTTTGAATTTGAAACAGTGGTGTCTTATGTATAGAATCCCCTAGTGATTTGCTCCTAGAATAAGGTATAGGAATTTAGAATTTGAAACAATGGTATATGAACAACTATTTAGCCTATCTATTATGCTACAAGAATTAACTATAGGTTAGAACATATCTATATCAACATAAAATAGAAAGTCTAATTCACCTCAAACTCTATTGTGGTAATTTTTTGTAAGGAAGTTTGCACTCCATGAACATTCTCTGTGCACATTAGTATGTTGGTTATTATCTCGATCTTCTTTATGATAAAAATAATAGTGAACTTCATTGCATAACTCATGACCATTTTGTAGTGCTATGATCTAGTGCTCTTTTACTTCTTACTCACTGGGTTCTCAATCACCATGTGTAAATGACTTAGAGGATAGATCTTTGTCACCATTCGATAGTAACTTTCATTGTTTTTGGACTGTTTGTTATGATTCAATCACTATTTGACAGTGTTCTTCCTTTCTCAGTCATATAGGATAGAGGATAATTCATAGTTTGCAACTCTCTAACAATGGTAAATAGATACAATAAAGATATTTAAAATTTTAGAAGTGGATTTTTTGGGAATTGCTAAAGCTTATTTATCAGTTTTATAACTTAAAATTATTTAAGCTATTTGAATAGCTAAAATTCATATTATAGATCTTTAAAGTACAATATAATCAGTTACTTAAAATTATTACAGAGAAGTTGAATGAAAATTAGTAAATTACTACTGATTTATCTTTTCGTTTTGCGTGTTTACAAGGTTATTTCTTCTAGTATTTGTTAGGCCTATTTTGGATTCTATGGAAATAACAAATGTAGTTCCACATCTAGGTCTAAATGAGGTGATGACCCATCCTTCTATTGTGAAGTTTCTAGCATACAACCAGTAATAGATCAAAAAATATCATATTTTTAAACCTTCAGATCTTTGAAATCATTGCACATTTGATTTGATTTTTGTAAAACTAGATAGAACTAAAAAAAAATTCCTTGAAAATGATGTAAATTAAAATGTTATTTGTTCAGATTAATCTAAGGGTGTCATTTTTCACATACACAATTTTTTTTGTCTACCTTAAGATAAATGTTAAAATTAGCATTTTGTTAATCATAATATTTCATTGTATATTTTTATTTTGTTAGATTGAATTGGATAGTTAATGGTTAGGTTTTAAAAAAAAAAAAATCAGCATAATATGCTTTCCATGTACTTCTTTTCATCACTTGTAAATCCAAATTTTTGTTACTTTTTATGATCATAAAAAATAGAGATGATTTGTCTTTGTGGAATATTTTCATGCATGTTTGAGATCTCTAAAAGGTGATGAAAAAGGCCCTAGGCTTTGGTAGGGTTTGGAGTATCCTTATTATTTTTATGGTAATGTTGTCACTAAGTTCTCTCCTTTCCCAAATATAGTCACCTGAGAAACTACCATGATTCTCTTGATTGTAAATTACTTTGTTCTCCCTACATTCTCACTACAAGTCTAATTCTTCAACTCTACCAACTACCCTTCCATCTTAGTACATTTTCATGATCTTGCATCTATTCTCTTATGAATTTATTCTTATTACTCTAAAGGCTATCACTAGGTCTACTATGACTATTAGGTCTTCAAGGGTATATTATTTTCTACTACAAACTCTTAGATTTTCATACTTTTGATGACAATTCTCCAAGGATATTTTCTCACTAAATTAAAACTCTCTTCATATTATCCATTATGCATTGAAAATTCATGGTTTCTAGTTAACTATTTATTGGTGTAACCATTGCCATGTTTTTTGGAATTTTCATCCCTATAGGATACTTTCCTTATAGATTTGAATGTAATTTAAAAGGTTCCCATAAATATTGACAAGTTTCATAATATTGCCATATCCCCAAGAGCCAAGAAGACATGGTACAGTGTAGTGGTAACATCCTTCATTATAGCGAAGGAAAAGCAATAAATGTACAATATGGCGGTAACTCAAATAATTCTCCCACATCCCCAAAAGAGCCAAGAAGACATGGTGTAGTGCAGCGGTAACATCCCGCATTACCACGAAGGTCGAGCAATAACGATGCATTGTAGCGATACCATCCTAGATTACCATGAAGGCCAAGAAATAAAAATTTTATGTAGTTGTAACATCCTACATCACCACAAGGATAAGTAAAAATGATTTGGTAACAGAGTTAAACTATAAAAATAAATATCACATTTATTTGAGGCATTTTTTTGAAACAATTTTCCAAGCCTTGTGTATATTGCTTCCAAATTTTCATCTATGTCTAGTAGGGCACTTGTAACTACAACATATGACAAAAAACATCTCTGTTGTTATGATTTTATGGATGTCCCTTCATTATTATTGGATATCTAATGTAGTGCACATTATTATAGTGTAAGCGTATTTATCATATTCTTTCATTTAGCATCACCAATATTCTCCACAAGAACATTGTCCTTGTTTAAAATGATGGAAATGGTTCACATCTCTTGGAACAATTTTTCTTGCAAAGCTATTGGAGATGAATTTAGATGTAGTATGAAAATTAGAACATACTTGAAGGTTCTTAACAAATCTAATAGTTGTACCAGGGGCCATGTTTAACAAACCAAATGCAATTGCTAACTTTTCACTATGGTTGTAGATAAATGATTCTTTTTTCTTCTATTCCATAGAATTGAGTAAAAGTATTGAATTTGGAAATACCCTGTTGCCTTCATTTGCCAAGCCATTTTTTCCAATTTTGCATAGATCTACCATGTTTGTGGATGTGATTTGTCTCTTACACAAAAAATAATGTACCATTTTATTCCATTCAATCCACCTACATGCAGGTATCTTTTTAATTCCTCTATCTTTCATCAATCTTCTCACTATTTGAACCTCACCACACCTGCCCACTTTTGTATAGATGTTTTAGAGAAGAACATAAGTTACAAATTTTTAAGGATCCAACTAAAAAAAGTAGTGTTGCTAGAATACTCAACCTATATTTATATATGATCCACAGCATCCAAAGGTTTAACTAGCATCTCAGTAATAATGTTTAGGTTGTCCTCAAGATAGCTAGCATGGGCACTAAGGTCAACCATGCACACCTAATGATCAATTATATATGTAATACAATAAGGGTTACTGACATGTGAAGTATTTGTAATCCTCATCCACTAAATCTGCATGGCTACATGCATCTAAAACACAAGCAAAGCTTAAAATGTTAGTGTTCCAGAGTGCTTCATTAATTAAAATATTTTGAGAGCTTCCTTGAAAAATTCATTTTGTGCACATTTTACAATCATATCATTTCATTACATGAGATAACATCTCTTTGAGGAAATCTCTCAAACAATTCATTTTGTACTACATTTTGGTGTCAAATCTTTGGTAATTATGGTTAGCTTCATTACATTCAAATTCTATTTTTTGGAAAATTATATACAGTAAATAGATTGATGGCTATTTGGATAGTGAAATTAGCTCTCTTAGAAATTAATTGAAATATATAGAAGGATTATTTTAATTAAATAGGATTTTGTGGTTATTTTTGTAACAATGATTAGTAATTATTTTACAATGTAGTTAGCTTGCTATTTTCATTCAAGATACAAGTCATCAAATTCAAGCACATACCAAGAAGATGGTACTCTACTTCAAACCCTTAGCCTCACTTAGCTTAGTCTACTTACATGGGGATATTATGGAAGTTGGTAAAAAATAATATATATCATTTTTTATTTGTGAAGGAGAATCTTGTGAGATTCAATATGGCAGTGAATCAATATCTAGTTTCTTAAGTAAAGATGATGTCACAATTGGGAAACTTCTTGTGTAATATTAGGTTGGTAATGTTGGCAAAACAAGGACATGCAACTGAGAGGGGGGGTGAATCAATTCTCATAGAATATTTAAACTTTTCAAACCTTACTTAACTTAATCTTAGATCTGATAAATGAATAACAAACCATGAATAATCAACATATCATAAACATAGAGAACAACAAGATTTTTTACATGGAAACCCTATTAGGGGAAAACCATGGTGGATGTTAGTCCACAATATTATACCCTATTAAAAGTATAATGAGAAAATAATGGGAATGCACTTGCATTCAGGCACACTACCTAGATCTCACTGCTGAAATACAAGAGGGTTATCTACCCAACAATACAACAATATGGATTAGATCCACATAGTATGAACTAAAAGAATAACTTCTACACTAGCCTAATTATAGTTCCAATTAAGCACATAAAAAACTTCTTCACTCTTTACTCAACCTTCTTCTCACTTTGATCTACAATCGAATGATAGGAACACTATTCACACATCTACACTTTCTCTAGTATACATTCACTCTTATGCACACACTAACTTTTCTCAAACAATTGCTCTTATATATTTGCAACATGAGATTACATCAACAACCTAGTTGGCTAGAAAATATAATACATATATACAAATTTTTCCAAATTACAAATAAATTTGCAATGTGAATCCACAAAGGTCAGCCACAACATAGTGGAGACCCAAATTAATAACTCCAGCATGAAAATACTTTAATTAATTTCACCTCAAAGATCCACAAAATGCTACCACCATCATGTTGGCCAAGAACATGAAAATATGAACATACAAAGAAAAATCCTCGACCATGAACACACTAATCAATGTGGGCATACCACAAATATAGAGCATGATATAGAAGCATCCAAAAAAAACAAGAACCAATAGAGAAACATTTGCAGTACCAAAAACATGTAAACTTCACTCAGGAATAGTGATAGAACACATAGAAATACTATCAAAATACAACTGTTCACTACACAATTAGATCTTCACACAGACCTCTAAAACTTTAGCTGGATGAACTAGATATACTCAATAGAAAACCCTTTAATCCAAACCAACTAATCTTCAACGTACAAACAAATACACCTTCATGACCTTCACAGTTCCACAAAGAAGCTAGAACACTTATTTTAGCAAATTTCTTAATAACCTCGACATATATAGCCTTTGATACACCAAATGCTAATAGTGTTGACATCAATGACAACCGTATATCAACAAAACATCCACAACATCCAACAATCTCCCCCTTTGGCATTGATGGCAACACATGATGTGAAAAACACCATCAACCCAATTCATAATCAACACTCTTCTAACTCTTCTTCTTTGGCCTCTTCTACATGAACTTCTCTAGATAAGAAATAGTTTTTCACATTAAACTTCTCCCCCTTTGACATCAATGGAAAAGATAAACATTATATTTCCACATGCAAGCTATGAACCACATATATGTACATCTGACTACTCCCCCTAAGTAGCAGCCACTGAAATATCAATCTAGATCAAAATGTGATCATGAAATGCACGGATTGGTGCAAATTAATGCATCCTATTTCATATTAGGAGGGGTAATCACCCCTAACATCCCTCTGAGATACTCAAAAGTATCCTTTGGAGATGGCTTAGTGAAAATATATGCAACCTGCTCTTTGGTAGGCACATACTCCAATCCAACTTCTTTCTCACTCACTTTCTCCCTCAGAAAGTGGAACTTGATTGATATATGCTTGGTCATATAGTGGAGCATGATATTCTTTGAATATTTATAGCACTTTAGTTATCAGAGTATATGGAAATGGGTTCATCATATACTACTCTGATATCTTTCAGCATGTGTTTCATCCACATCACTTGAGTACAGTTGCTTATAGTAGCAATATACTTTTCCTCAATAGTAGATACCAAAATGGAATTTTGCTTTTTAATCAGCCATGATACTAGCTTCTTCCCTAGGAAGAAACCACCACCACTAGTACTCTTTCTATCATCTACATCTCCTACCCAATTTGCATCAGTATATGCATTTAATGTAATATCATCATCCTTAGGATACCAAAGCCCAAAATCAACCATTCCTTTCGAATATTTGAAAAATTTCTTTATAGCAGTCACATGAGACTCTTTTGGATCAACCAAAAATCTAGCAACAACCATACACAACATTCATAATGTTTGGTCTAGTCTAATTTAAGTAGAGTAGTCAACTAATCATTGATTTGTACCTTGTTTGATTTGCCTTGGGAGCATCATCATTCTATGTCAACTTACATCCAGTTGCCATGGGAGTACCAATAGGTTTTGAGTCTTCCATACCAAACTTCTTCAACAATTGTCTCACATATTTGGACTGAGATATGAACATCCCCTTGTCTAATTGAGTAACTTGTAATCCCAGAAAGAACTTCATCTCACCAATCATACTCATCTCAAATTTATTCTTCATTTCATCAGCAAACTTGATACATAGATTATCATATCCACTAGAAATAATTTCATCAACAAAGACTTCAATAATAAAAAAAAATCATGATCCAATTTGAAATACAAGTTGTTGTTAGCAATACCTTTATTGAATCCAATCTTTAGTAATTATTTATCTAGTCTAGCATACCAAGCTCTAAGGGCTTGCTTGAGTCCATATAGAGCTTTCTTCAATTGGTAGACCATGTTTTCTTCATCAGTCAATTGAAATCCATCTAGTTGATCAATGTAAAATTCTTCTTCTAATTCACCATTTAGAAAAGTAGACTTCACATCCATTTGATAGACTTTGTAGTTCTTATATGTAGCATAAGCAAGAAATAACCTTACAGCTTCAATTATAGCAACATAGGCAAAATTTTCTTCAAAATCAACACCTTCCATTTGTGAATACCCTTTACATACCAGTCTTCCTTTGTTTTGAACCACTTGACCTTGTTCATTCAACTTATTCCGAAAGACCCATTTAATACCAATCATATTTTTTTCTTTTGGTTTGGGAACAAGTGTCCATGTATTATTTTTTTCAATCTGCATTAATTCTTCCTTCATAGCTTCCATCCAATGTTCATCATTGTAGGTTTCATGTACATCTTTTTGCTCAATCTTGGATATCAAACAAAACTCTTCTGCAATCTTTCTTCTATTTTGCACACCTTTATTCTTGTCTCCTATAATTTTATTTTCAAAATGATTTAGCTTTACCTATCTTGAAGTTTTGGGATTTTCTTGAACTTCAGATTCTTTTTCTCTTCCTTCAGTACTTACACTTGTCTCTTCTTCCTGACTAACTTGATTTACTAGAACCACTGGAACATATGGAACATATGGCACAATTTGGAGTTCATTTTATGTTTGAACATTCTTCCCTTGGTTTGTATTATTTTTATCTGATTCATATCACAGTATCTACTACTTTCCTCTTTGCTTCCTCATTTGCTAGCTCTACTTATAACTTTTTCAATTTGAGTCTGCAACCTTTTTTTCTCTCTATCTTGCTTTAGCAATGATGTGTACACCAATTCATTTTTCTTCTTTGATACATTAATTTTGTGAGTATTTATGAGTCTAGAAAAATTCAATTAAAAATTGTTCACCTCGAATTCAAATGGAACCATCTAATTTGTTGGTTTGTTTTTAACTGTGGGAACAAGAATTGTGTACTTCATGATTTCTTTACTTGTGTCAAATGTGGGTAATACCATGGTTGTTGCAAAATCTGAAGTTAGAGTAGACGCACTCTCCATTAGTTGTTTCTTTTCTTTTTTATTCAATTTTGATTTCTTTTTAAACTCTTCAATGTAATCAAAACTTGAGGATGCAAGAACAATGGAATGCTTGAATGGAAAAGGAATAGGAGTACTTGCAGTTACTAATGATGTTGCAGCTAGACTAACAAGCATTGGGGGAGTTTCTAGAAATAACTCCTTTGTGTTGGATCCACTAGTAGTGTGACTTGGAGTTGGACCTGTCAAAATCCTTTGCCTCTTCTATAAGCCTTGATCACTTGGTGTTTTTGTGGTATATTGTGTTGTTTTCCTCTTTTGTGTAATTTTTTGTTGTAGCACATGTTGAACACTACTAATACTACTACCCATACCATCACCACCAAAGGTAGTTCCAATTGCACCAAGCCCTCCACCTTGGGCATGTCCTAGTTATGATTGTGTCTGACCATGAGGACAAGGATTTGAAGCTCTAACAAATTGAATTCTTTTGGCTCTACTTGTTTTCCCTTGGTCTACTTTATCATCTCCAAGGCCATATTTATCAACTAGTTTTCTATGTTGTACATCTATCACTATAGGAATTCCTTGTCCTTGGGACCCCAAACGACCACCTTCATAACCTATTTTTCAGCTATGGTTTCTCCAGTAGTAAATGCTTCTTTTGTGGCCTCACTTAAACCAAGTTTGAAATTGGCATGGCTTTCTTCTTGCCTATCACCATCACTTTTTCATCTTCTTCTTCATTCAGATGCTCTATATTCCATAATTTTCTAAACTCAAGATCTTCTTCATTATCTACATACTCTACAAGAGCTCTTGGATCACCTAGGTCCTTCCTCATAGACCAAAAGGCAATAATTTTTTATCATGACCAATTTTTTTTTTGTAACTTCCTTCTCTAGAGAATTTGGAATTTTTACTCTACTAGATGGTTTATAACTTTTTCATAAAAATTTTTGTACCTCCTAGTTGCCATTTCAATGCAATTCTATAATTTATGCTAACAATTTTTCAAAAGAAATACCATTCTCAACAACACTTTTCTCCATTGGTACTTTGAACTCATCCCAAGAATCCTTGTTTCTCAAGTTTTCAAGCAAGGGTTTACTTTGATGTTGAATTCTACTTCCAACATTCTTATTGAGCACAATCATTGATTTAATGGTGTCACATGGATCATACTACCACTGAAAGGTAGCACCAAAATCAAAAAAATTCAAAAGATCATGTGCCACACTAAATGCTTTTCTCTCGAATTTCATCTCTCCACATGAAAAAGGTAAAGAAGGAAATAAGGTCTTCTTCCCCTAACTGCTAAAGTGTCTTTCATCAATACTTAGTATCTACCTTACATATTCCAAAGCAAAAACCCTTTCTATCAAATGTATTGGACGTTTGTATCATTGTACTTCTGATCAATAAAATCTTAGCATAGTATATTCTTCCATTAAGTACCAATCAATCAATTATATTTATTTTCCTAGTTTAATGTAGTTTCTACATGAAATAGGCAATTAGGCATTGGAGTATTTGTAATTTCTTGATGCAATGGAGCCAAAAAGTAGTCTACAAAATGACTGTAGTTCATTCGAGAATCATACAATCTTATAATAGTGGTCCATTCACATACTGGAGCCATTTTCTTTTGCTCAAGATTACTATTACCATAGGGTTGAATTTGAAGCTTGTTGGTCTGAAACATTCCTCTAAATTTGAATAGAAAAAGATAGCACAAGTAGGTTGTGAACCTAAATGTCTTGGTGGAACTCCTTTAATCATTAAAAATTGTTTATGCATGGATTATAAAATGTTCTCAATAAAATTATATTTGGCATGTGGAACACCATAATGGATATTATACGCCATTTCAAGGAGGCATGCACCCACTTCAAAATTGCTATCTAGTCTGAGGAAAAAAGCTAGCATGGAAATAGTATACTGAGCCCATGGTTTAAAAATATCCAAATCATAAGGAGGCATATGATCACCTTTCAATTTTTTTCTATCCTAAACTATTCTATTTAAGAAATATTTTTTCTCCATTTCATCCATTACTTCATAATCACTAGCAAGTTTTTCTAGGTCAATGTGGACATTTCCAAATTCTTCAGTTGTAAACCCCAAGCCCAACACTTTTCCAAGCTTTTCTGCATTAATGGATAACAATTCTTCTTTTCTATCTTTATTAACAATTGCTCTTTTGTTATCATCATAATTTAGGGCACAAACCATGATAAATTATGGGCAAGGGAAAACCTCATGTAACATCATGCACCCTAATCTAGTTACCCATGGTACACTAATACTACTAACTTGCAATTACATTTTCTTTACATCCTTATTCTCAGATGAAAATCTAAGTTCTAAGGTACACCTACCATAGGTTTCAAGATCATAAATATCATGGCATTCATCAATGAAACCTAGGGTTTTAAGCAATTTTGCATAATGTATTTTTTTATCTCACATTGCTCTAGTGGCATTGGTGGTAGACATGCTAATACAATCAACAATATGAAATTTGTAAATTCCCTATTAGTCCTTATTTTTTCTTAATTCTTAAGCCTCTTAACCCTAAACCTAAACTTCAATGTTTGACAAAATAAGATTTTAAGAAACGTCAAGCGATGAAACGTAGCCACAAGAATTCTTTAACTTACCCAAATTTTGAATTTTGATTCTTGAAGTTGAAACTATGTTGAAGCTTGAAACTAGGTTACTAGAATGGCTTTGTTGGAAGTAGAACTATGGAACCCAGAATAGGGTGGTGCACTGCAATGAGAAAACTGAATGACACTGAAACATCTACTCATTACTTACAGACTACACTGTACACAATTAGGTAGTATAATGTACATGGCTAACAACATTTAAAACAAGCCATTAAAAACAACAATTTACTCCTACATTGACAGCAAATTCTAAACCATTGATCTCTGTTAATCTAACAGTTATAGGGTGATTCTGTGGGTTTAAGTTAGCAAGCGTAGTGCTCTGTGCATTTCATTCTGGAATGCAACTACCACCATAAATCAAATGTTCATCGAATGGTTGAATAATTTATGATATAAATAATAAATATAAAACATGTTTTTTAAATTTGCTTTAAATTTTCTTTAAAACATGTGTTTTAAATTTGCTTTAAAGTTTAATGCACTAGAATTGGCATCAAGGCCAAGAGGCCAAAAAATTAACATTTCAAAGGACTTCATAAAATGAATTCCAATGTCACATTAATAATACATTACACAACCATTAATAGCACTTCACTTGCAAAGGACTTAATAAAATGAATTACAATGCCACGTTAATAGCACAACCATTTATTTTATTACAACTAAATTACAATGTCACGTTATTACATAGTACAAGTACACATGTAAGAACAAGTGCCAAGCTTCTACTAGACCACTGCTGAAAAGTTGAAAACATAAATGTGATACATGTATCTCTAAAAATAAATAGAACTTGTCGAGTCAACCATGAGCTTTGAAAATAAACACATGGGACTTGTCGAGTCAACCATACACTCTAAAAATAAATGCATGAGGAAAGGGGGCCCAATCAAACTAGGGAAATCAAAGCTATGAAGATACACAATGTACTTAGCCCCTTTTAGAACCAGACTGATGTAGAAGATGGGGGCTAGTAAAACTACTCCCATGCAGAAGATGAGCTCTGAAATTAAATGGATGGGAATTGCCTAGGCAACCATGCAGACGATGAGGGGTAGTAAAACTACTCCCATCTTCTACTTGCAACCTCCATGCATTGGGATAGCACTTATGTCCATCATAGCTCCTCATCCTTGTTCAAAACCTTTCTAAGAAGTCACGTGAACCAAATCAACTTCTTTCCAATTCCACCCATTATGAACTTGGAGTAAATTAGTCTTTTACTCTATAACTACATAACTAGAGGTAGGATAATTTAAAGCATCCCTAATAATAGCACATCATCTTCTTCCTAAATCCTTATTAAGTTATTAACCCTACAAAATGAAAAACCCTTATGACAATTAAATGAATGGTTTTAGTTGTTCTCACTATCCTTATTTATGGGCCAAAAGTGTTTCCAAGAGTGCCACTACCAACATGGTACCTTGTACACCTCACACATGTCATGTGTGAGCTTTGAGGTTGTGTATAATTACTATTGACTACCTAGTAATAATTTTGATTCACATAAACCAAAAATCCAACTTAATCAGAACCCCAAGCTAGCTACATGCAAAGTTGTAAACTGTAACTCAAGCTGACAAGCTATCAATTGTCAAAATTGGTAGTGCCATGCAAGCTATCAATTTTCAACATCACTGGATTATTGACATCATTATCTATGATTCTACAACACATCATATAGTTTTCAATACAAAGCTATCCAATCAATCACTATGGCTATTCATATGGTATTAATCCATGTCGTCGCCTAGTACCATAGCCAAATTGAGGATTTCAATAGAATAAATGAAAGGTAGAGTACTTCAATTCATTGAAAAGAGAGAATTAAATGTCTCATTTTACCTTAATGATTATCAATGTCCTAGCTAATAAGTCACAATAAATTTCACTCACTTATGATCATAACTGTATTTTGATTTCTAAAACCAATCATTAATAAAATATCAACCATTAATTTCTAAAAATCTAATGGTTCTACTATTATTCTAGAGTTTTTAGTTCTCAAGTCTAGTACTTCAAGGATTTACTTATGGAATGCGTCTATAGCTGTCAATCGAAAATTCATTGAATGGTCCCTCTTTAAAAAAAAACTTTATGCACGTGCATAATTTAAAATGGAGACATCGCTAGGTTGATGAAACTCGACCCTCAAGATTAAAGAGTTAAGATTTAAGGCTTTTTCATAAAATATTTGATTTGACTTAGGCAATATTAAATGGTAAACAAGAGCAAGATGACCTATAGACCTAAATAATTAATAAAATCTCAACCATTGATTTCTAAAAATCTAACGGTTCTAGTGTAATTCCAAAGGTTTCAATTTGCAAATCTAGTGCTTGAGAGATATACTTCCGGAATGCAACTACAATTGTCCATAAAAAATTCATTAAATAGTCATGGTCCATAATGTTGTGTGGTCATTGAAACTTGGAACCTTAGAACCAAAGTCTAAAGTTTCAAATTTTTTGAAACCTCTGACCCATCAACTACAAAGATGACCAAGAAAGAATTGCAACTAAGGTTAGGAAAATTTGCACTGACACTTCACCACTACATTTTTTTTATTAGTTTGATATTATGTTTAAGTCACCAATTTTTTTTTCTTAACCATTTGAAAATAGGTTTAATTCACCAATGAATTTAATTTTTTAGTTTGAAAAAAAGTTTTAATCATCAACAAAATTATTTTTTCTAGTTTGAAAATAGGTTTAATTCGCCAATTGAAATATTTTATTGGTTTGAAAATAGATTTTAATCCCCAAGGAAAAAATTTAGTGGTTTAAAAAAAAAAATTTTTTCCAGGATTTTCCACAGACTTCTAGTGATTAGAAAAGATTCGCCAATGGACATTATTTTTTTCGCAAAAAACAAAAAAAAAAATTCGCCACTAAAATTAATATTTTTATTGGGGAAGTATACAAGATTCACCAATATTTTACACCTTCGCCAAAGGGTGTTTTCTTAAATTTTCCTAGAAACCCAATGAGGTAAAAACTATGGTGAGGATTAACTCACATTATAGAGAATATCAAAACTAATTACAAAGATTCACTACTTGAGAAACAAGGCCCACTGTCTAGACCAAGATTCACTATGCAATAGGGCTAACAACCTGGAGGACTTGAACTACCATAGAGATACAAAGAAGATAGAAGAAATATGTTATAGAGAAAAGACAATCTCAATGCAATAGAGAAATCCACCACAAATTTCCAAACCACTTGCAAGCATGCATGAATGATAGAGTACAACTTCAACTCATTGCATCCAAACACTTAGCATTTAGGCTCTGCACTGATCTACCACAATCGTATCACACACACTTACTAATTTGCATCAATCTCACATCTATCTTCACTATTTATTTTCTCTTATCTCTTTTCTTTCTTCTTCTTTTCACCACTAACTCATCCTGCATTTATACCATCTTCAACTTTGAAAAATATCCAAACTTGGCCATCCAACATTAAATTCAAATTAGGTTGGCATCAAAACATCCTAGGGTGGAATTAGAATGAGGGTGACCGAAACACATTCTTTATGAGGACCCTAATATATCCAACACACTTCATTAACTCCAAATATAGTGTTCAACACAAGCTCAACTAAACCAATGTAAAAAACATAGAACATTTAAGCACAAACTTCCATATAACAAAATCATCTTCAATACAATTATAACAACTCAACTCTAGAACCACAAGTCATAAGACTTTATCAAAGAGAAATCTAAACCAACAATATTTCTCTCGAACCTCAACCAGAAACACAAAAAACCATAGTTCACAACTGGTGAACATAACATGCACTTTACAATGAATCAGTAGCAAAAAGTTTGGATATAATAGCTTCCAACAACCACGATCAAAATATTTGAACCACACTAATATAGGAAAAAATTCTAAAGAAAAACTAGAAATAACCACTAAACACTTGCAACCTCTCTTTAATACAATTTTATCAATATCCTTGGCATATACAACCAATAACCTACAACTATAACATTAATGACAATAGCAAATAGTTGATAACCAATTGACTAGTTGATATCAATGACAACACTTTCATTCTTTTCATTCTTGCAACAATTTGCCCCTTTGTCGTTTATGGAAACAAATGATGTGAAAAACAATCAAGGACAACATACTAGCTCTAAATACATGTCTCAAGATTTTTCTTTTTGTTTCTCCCCATTAGTAGATAATATTTTCACATCCTTTTTCTCCCCCTTTGACATCAATGGTAAAGGAAAAAATTATTTTACATTGATTTCCCCTTTGACATTAAAAATAGAATACTCATACAAGGACAACACCTAGCACTACCTGATCCCCCTGAGAGGTATCCACTAAACATCATTCCAAAAGAAAGATAGATCCATAGATCCACTAGACTAATGCATATCTATATGCATCTAGTTCAAGAAACAAGGGGAAATGACCCCTAACTTCTCCCAAAGATACTATAAAGTATCTTTAGGAAGATCCTTCATAAATATATCAGTAATTTGATCCTTTGTAGGGACATACTCAAGCCTTACTTCATTCTCCATAGCCTTCTCTCTCAAGAAATGATACCTGATAGATATATGTTTTTTCCTTGAGTGCATCACAAGATTCCTTGAAATCTTAATTACACTTGTGTTATCACAGAAGATAGAAATATAATCATCATACACCACTATGATATCTTTCAATTTCTATTTCATCCATAGAACTTGTGTATAGAAAGATGCATCAACAATATACTCAATGTCAACAGTAGAAAAGGAAATTGAATCTTTCTTTTTACTCATCCATGCCACCAATCTGCAACCAAGAAGAATTCACCACCACTTCTACTCTTTCTTTCATATACACATCTATCCCAATCTGCATTTGTATAAGCACTTAGAGTAGATTCAGTATCCCTAGGATACCATAACCCATAATCTTGAATGCCATTCAAATATCCTATTATTCTTTTAACAACAGCAATATGTGTTTCCTTAGGATCTTCTTGAAATCTAGCCACAAGATAGACATGCATAATATCTGGTCTAGTAGCAATCAAAGTAGTAGTCCACCAATCATAGATCTATACTTGCTCTGATCAACCTTAGGTGAAACATCATCTTTACCCAATTTGCAAACAATCACCATAGGAGTACATACCGGTTTGGAACCATCCATCCCAAACTTCTTCAACATTTCTTTCACATACTTAGACTATGAAATAAAAATAAATTTCTCTATTTGGTTAATTTGTAGCCCAAGAAATAAATTTATCTCTCCAAACATAGACATTTCAAAATCTTTTTGCATCTCTTCTACAAACATCTTACACACAATTTCATTTCCTCTAAAAATTTGTCATCAACAAATACAACTATAATCAAGATTTTGTCATTTTCAATATTAAAATGTTGATTACTATCTACCGTACCTTTGTTGAAACCTTGTTGAATCAAATACATGTCTAACCTTGCATACCAAGATCTAGAATCTTGCTTCAATCCATATAAATCTTTCTTCAATCTACACACCATATCCAGTTGATCTGACAATTAAAATTCTTCTAGTTGTTCCATGTGAACCTAGATTCTTCTAGCTCACCATTCAAAAATGCAGACTTGACAGCCACCTGATAGACCTTGAAATCCTTATGAGCAGAAAATGCTAAGAACATCCTTATAGATTTCATTCTTGCCACCAAATCAAAAGTCTCATAAAAATATATTCCTTCTACTTGAGAGTAACCTTTACACACAATCCTTGCTTTATTTCTAACCACTTCTCCATTTTCATTCAACTTATTCTTGAATACCCACTTTGATCCAATAATGTTTTTATTTTCTAGTCTTGGGATCAATTCCCAAGTTTGATTCTTCTCAATTTGTATCAATTTTTCTTTCATAACTTCCATCCAATGTTCATCTTTACATGCTTCACTTAGAGTCTTCAGTTAGTCTCAGAGAATAAACACAAATTTACTTTAGTACCAGCTCTGCTTCCTATCCATACTTCTTTTTTCTTATCTCCAATGATATGACTTTCTAAATGATTCTTCTGCCCATATCAAGGTGTCTTAGGGGACACCACCGGAGCTTCTTCTTCTATTTCATTTTCTTCATTCTACTTCTCTTGCTCATTTGTTTCCTATTCTTCCAAAAATTCTTCAGTTCTTACACAATCAAGTTCATCAGATACATATCCATCAACATCAATTGAATTTTTCATTTTTTCATCAACCTTGACATTTTCACTTTCTACAATCTTTCTCAGCCTTTTATTGAAGCATTTGTATGCTTTTCTTTTAGTAGAATATCCAAGAAAAAGGCCTTCATCACTTCTTGCATCAAACTTACCTAAAGTTTCTTTATCTCTTCTTATATAACATTTGCTTCCAAATACCTTGAAATAATTAATGGTAGGAATTCTTCCATACCATAGTTCATAGGGAGTCTTTGTACTTTTTTCTCTTGCTTGAATTCAATTGAATACATAAACATCAATATGAATAGCTTCTCTCCAGTAAACCTCTGATAAACCAGCCTTGATAATCATTGATCTAACAGCCTCTTAAATTAATATGTTCTTTCTTTCAATAACTCCATTTTGTTGAGTTCTCAAAGTAGATAATTTTTTTTATTCCATGGACTTCAAAAAAAATATTAAACTCATGGGAGGTGTTGTCTAACCTTAAGCATTATATCCTCAAATTTACTTCATTTTCAACCATAGCTTTGAATGTCTTGAATCTATCTAATGCATCTAATTTCTTTCTAAGAAATGTAACCCATGTGTATCTAGAATAATCATCAATCAAAAGCATAAAGTACATTTCATCTTGTAGACTTCTCACTCTTGTAGAACCATAGAAATTTGTATGAATTAAATTCAATAGTCCAGTAGTAGATTTTTCCTTTGATTTGTAATGGCTTCTTGCTTGCTTTCCAAATTGACAATTCTTGCAAATAGCATTAATTAGCTTTGTAATCCTTGGTAAATCTCTCACAGACTAAACTACACTAGTCCTCACCAAGTTATCAAAATTCATGTGACCATTCTCTGATGCCATAACCAACTATCATTAATCTGAATCATAAAGTATCATCCATCAACACCCTTAAGTTGATAGATATTTCCTTCAAATTTCTTTCCTGCAGTAATCACTATTTTGGATCCTTTCCTGATCTCACATATCTCATCCTTAAACACAAGATTATATCCTTTACTATACATCTATCCAAAACTCAATATATTATACCTTAAACCCTTAACATAGTAGACATCATTAGTAGTATCCTTGATATCAAAGCTTATTGAAGCTAACCCACAAATTTTAGCACTAGTATCATCTCCAAACATAACCAAGTCTCCATCATATTTTTCAAGTTTAAAAAAATTACTCTTATCACCAGTCATGTGATGTGAATAACCATTGTCAACAACCCAATAGTTCTTTTCTTGTTTAACATGTAGGGCAGAGATAACAGTATCTTCATTTTTCTCCTTCTTTGGAGGTCATTCCTCCACCTATTTTTTAGAATTACCAGAAGTAGGTTCATTTTTTATAGCCAAGAACAAGCATTTATTGTCATTAGGGTCTTCATAATCAGAATCCTCATCAAATATACTAGCTTTCTCATTCACATAATATTCTCTATTGATCTTCTTACCTTTCATTTCTTTGTCATATCTTTGTTTATTCCTTTTAGCTCTTTCTAGAAACTTTGCAACATAATGACCTATTTTTCCATAATTAAATCTTTTAAAGGGTAGCTTACCTTCATAATTTTAGATCCTTTCCTCATCCTTCTCACAAATTTAGCTTCTATTTCATAAGATTTTCTTCACCTAGATCCTCAATTTTTGTAGCCTTAAAAGAAAACTCTAATTTGAATCTATTTCTCAAATTTGGCTTCCTCATCTCATAAGATGTCAAAGATCCCAACAACATATCTTTAGTGTGGGTCTTATAATCTATACTCTATTCAATAGCACACACCTTTTCATTGTAACCATTAGGGAGAGTTTTAAGAATTTTCTTTACAATCCTAGTTTCATCTATAGTAGCACCAAGTCCTCGCATTCTAGCTACTATCTCATCCAATCTTTGTACATAAACCTTAACATTCTCATCTTCAAACATATGTAGAAGCTCAAAATATGCTTCCAAGTTCTACAATTTTTCCTCTTTGACTCTGTCATCACCTTCATGTGACCTTTCCAAAGTATCTCACACTTCCTTAGCAGTCTTTAGATTTTGAACCTTAATCAACTTGGAATATACAATACTATTCTTCAAAATGTACTTTTTCTTATTATTTGCTTCATGTGGTTTAATCTGATCAGTTGTACTCATACCATTATCAAGAGAGTGTAGGGATTCTTCTAAGCTTTCCACACATCATATCCAAAAATCTCTAGATATTCTTCCATCAGTATTTTCCAGATAGCATAATTAGTTCCATTGAACCTTGGATAATCATAGGTAACTTTTCCATCCATCCCAAACCTTCCTTAAGTGGTTAAGATCTACTCCAAGGAACCAAGATCTCATACCAATTATTGAATAAGACAACTGAGAGGGGGCATGAATTATTTGTCACAAAATTAAACCTTTAAATCATTCACTAAAACTAATTTGTAACAATGCTTAAATGATTATACATGTTAAGTGCAAATGTAGAAACCTAAAACCATCACACAAACACAATAACACATGATTTACATGGAAAGCCAAATGAGGGAAAGACCATGGTGAGGATTAAGTCACACTATAGAGAATATCAAAATCGATTACAAAGGATCACTACCTAAGAAACAAGGCTCACTACTAGAAAAAGGACTCACTACCCAGATCAGGACTCACTATCCAATAGGGCTAACAACCTAGAGGGCTCACTGCCATAGAGATACAAAAAATGTAGAAGAAATATGTTACAAATATAAGACAATCTCAATACAATAGAGAAATCCAATACAAATTTCTCAACCACTTGCAAACATGCATGAAATATAGAGCACACCTTCAGCTCAGTGCATCCAAAAACTTAGCATTTAGGCTTCACAATAATCTACCCCACTCACATCACACACACTTATTGATTCTCATCAATCTCACATCTATCTACACTATTTATTTTCTCTTATCTCTTATCTCTCTTTTTCTTTTCATCATTAACTCATCTTGCATTTATACCATATTCAAGTTTGAAATATATCCAAATTTGGCCATCCAACATTAAAATCAAATTAGGTCAGTTCCAAAATAGCCTAGGTTGCAATTATAATAATAGCGACCCAAAAACATGCTTGATGAGGACTTAAATAGATCCAATACACTTCATCAACTCTAAAGATGGTGTTCAACAAAAGGTTGGCCAAACTAGTATAAAACACATAGAACAATTAAGTACGAACCTTCCAAATAACAAAATTATCTTCAATACAATCATAAAAAATCAACTTTAGAACAAGTCATAAGGCATTATTAGAGAGAGATTTGAACCAACAATATTTCCCCCGGACGTCAATTAGAAACATAGAAAACCATAGTTCACAACTGGTGAACATAACCTGCACTGTACAATGAATCAATGGCCAAAAATTTGGATATAATAGCTTCCAACCACAACAATCAACATATTTTAACCACACTAAAATAGGAGAAAATATTAGAGAAAAGCCTAGAGCAACCATTAAACACTTGTAAACTCTCTTTAATACAATTTTCTCAATATCCTCAACGTGTACACCTAATAACCTACAACCACGACATTAATGACAATAGAAACCAGTTGATAACCAATTGACTAGTTGACATCAATCAACACTTTCATTCTTTTCATTCTTGCAACACATGCACAATGTCATTCTTGAGAAAGATGCCCAAAATGTCTCATTGCACGAATGTCACAAAGGTTGATGATCAGAAAGCATAGGATTTGGCCTTAGGTAATGTTAATAATAAAACCAAATATTCATTTGACTAATTAGTTGTTCTTTAGAATGACAATGGTTTGGATAAATATATATCTTATAACTGTCACTGTTAGAAACATGGATTTCTCCAAACCCGAACAATGATAAAAATTTCCCAAATTCATATGTTTACTATAGTTTTGAAATGACAAGAAATGTCATTCAATTGTTTTATTTTCACAACAATATATTAGTGTTATTTAAATATTTTGTATATTCAAAATGATAGAAACATTGATTGTTTATATGTTGAACTGGTTAACTTGAAACTGCTAATGAGATACAATTGCCCAATAACTTGTAAATTTCTAAAAACAACATAATTTTGATACAAACAACAATTGTTTTCATACAAACAACACTTTAGTATGTGGAAATTGTCCAAACATATTTGTTCGTATTTCTTTGAAGAAGGTAAATTTGCATCTTGTATTGCTATCAAACGATATATGACAATCTATAGCATTATTTTGAATGAAGCAAACCATTATAATGCTTTTTAATTTAAAATGTACGCACAAATTCAATAACTTAATTTGGCAAATATATGTGTATGCACATATACCTTCATCTACGTACATACACATACATGTGGCATACATTCTTTTGTTACTTATTTAATTCATTCTTAATGAATACTACATTATGATGAATGTAATCATGTGGCATGTGTATCAATTGAATGGCTAATGTATTAAATAGATCTATTGAATTATTCTAAATTTATTTAAGGGAATAAGTAGATAGAATTACTTTTTCGTAGACTTGTGTGTAAAAATTATTCTCTTTGTTTAGTAGAGCAGCAACTCCTAAGTAGACTAGAGCACCTTAGGGTAGATGTTGCTAGAGATTGGATAGTTTCCAAGGAGTAGACTTGTGTTTCTTGAAATTTACCTTCCAAGACGGGTGCCGAGATGAAGTACAAAGAGTATATGTTTTTGATTTATCACAAAACTATCTTTTGTTGTTGCAACTAATTTTTTATGCTTGGCCAAGTAATTAGCCCATTATGTATGTTTGGACTTTTTGATAACACTCTCTACCATTCCTAGCATAGATCTTACATTTTTCTAACAATTGATAGAGATGCATGTTGATGTTTGGGCATGCACTATATTCCACCTTGCAGATTTTTCTCTTGCTAAAATTTCCATGCAAGGTTAGGAATTCTTCAAGTAGGAAGTATTTTGGGGAAGCATAAGCTTCATGGTTGGGTAGTAAAGCACTTTATCCATGCTCTCATCCACCAATAGAGGCAAGCATCAAGAGGAAACATTGGATGTTTCCATGATTATAATGGTCTATGATGTAACTATGATGTAAAATTGTATATTGTATTGACTTTGTGGCCAATGAGCCAAGTCAACTTGGATATTGTAATTGACATTGGGAAATTAATATATATTATTATGACTCTTGTTTTAATTAGACATGTGTTGCTATGACTGAAAATAGCTACTTAGTTATGTCATTTTAAAATTAATATTCATAATGTAATTTAGAATAATAAAAATAAGTGATAATTAGAATGCATGATTACATTTGGTATTAGACCTTAGGGTTCAACTCTTGGCCTTTTGAGTTCATAATAGCCATCACTAGGGGATAGTTGACCCTTGACCAAATTGATTTGTCCTAAGGATTGAAAAAAACCTAGATTGAAAGTGGGTATGGGAAGGTCTAAGTGAGGAAGAAAGAAAGGGAAGACTATTAGGACCTCAAACAAGAAATTCGTAGTTGAAGAAAACACCAAGATTGAGGTTCAACCGAAGATTCCCAACAATGAGACTCTAGCTCAAGACCTCACTTGACTTAAGCTAGAGAGAGGCAAGAAGATTAAGGAATCGAGGAAAACCCTTAAGAGTAAGAAGCTTTATACAATCAAATATTTTCCTCTAGGGTGTGGACCAAACACACCGTTATCTAACTAAGGAGGAAAAGGAGAAAGAAAACTAACTAATGTAACAATAAGCTTTTGTAAATAAGGGAATATTGACCCACACTTAATATAAATAAATAAAGATGTTAGTTTTGGTGTGTTTAAAGTGAAGAACTCCAAAACATGTTTACTATGCATGAATGTGTATGTCTTCAATGAATGAGTGATATATGCATGTGTATGTAGTGTATGTGAATAAGAATATTTACTCATAGAACCTAGTGTTAAGTTACAGTAGGCATGAAATGTGATGTGGGTTAGGTGTGAGTCAGTATGGTGACCACCAAACAAGAGACAAGCAGTAGTGGGTCAAAAAATAGACCAAACAAGAGGCTAGAATAGATTCTAAAGCTTTTGAAAATGAAAGATGCTTGTATGTACCATACAGAACATGAGGTTCAAGTCACACATGAAGATCGAGTTCATAGGAATGTAGAAGTCAATCAGGGAGAAGGTGGTTCAGGAGAAGGCCCTCAAGGCCAAATTGAGGAAGAACTAGGAAAGGATCTCAAAAGAGTAGCATTGACTAAGTTTTATGGTAAAACCATCTGAGCAAGAGCTAAGGCATGGATCATTGAGATGGATAATTATTTTGAACTCCATAACCTATCTAATTATACTAAGGCTATGTGGGCTACATATCATCTTTCAGGAGAAGCGGCTACTTGGTGGAACAATGAAAAGACTGAAAGGAATCTTCAACTTGGTGAGATTACTTGGGAACACTTCCTCCAATCCTTTTGGAAGAGATGGTTACCACAACTCTTATTCAACAAGAAGGTGGCATAATTCCAAAATCTAACTCATGGGAGCATGACTGTGACTCAATATTGGGAAAAGTTCACTAATCTACTGAAGTATGTACCCCAGTATCAAGGAGACGAAAATTTCTAGATATCTAAAAGTTCATATTGGAACATAGACCCAACATTGGAGAAGAATTGGACATGCATGATCCTCTCACCATGAATGAAATCTTCCTAAAGGCCACCAAATAGGAGCAAAAATTGTAGCAATTATCCAATTATCGTGACAATTCAAATCCTAAGTCATGGTTTGGGAACAAGAAGTCTCATAAAGGAGATAAGATTTTCTAGATCCATAATCTCAAGAGGGGAAGTGATTCACAAGATAAAGGTCAAGGAAATAATGGTGGAAAGAAAAAGAAGGAAAACAACAATAAAGGCAAAGATGACCAAAATAAGAAGGGCTTCAAAGAGGACAAGCTAGGAGGTTACAAAGGGCCTCGTGATGGGTGTTATATTTGTGGATGAAATCTTTATTCCTAAAATTTTTTTGTAGTGGTTGAAATACAAAGGGAAGGAAACTATCAACAATCTTAGCATCATCAGATCCACACTACAGTGGATAACAAGCAGGTAGAGTATCAAGCTTCACCAATATAGTTGACAGGTAAGCTCTATGGTCAAATTGTTTCTATTTCAATTGATACTAGAGCTACTAAATGTTTCATAGACCCTAGAGTAATATTCAAGATACCTATTAGACATGGATACATCAAAAAATCATGAACAATCCAATATGGAAACCAAGAAAAGTGGAGGGTAGAAACCTATCTCTTTTATAGTGAGTTAGAACTACCAACCTTCCAAACCTAGGTCAACTTGTATGTGGCACCCTTAGGCTCATACAATGTAATTTTGGAGATAAATTGGTTAATCAAGAATATTTCTATAGTGAACTATGAGGATAAGGTGGTCATTTATCTGGATGATTATGGGAACCCAGTCGAGATCTGTGGGATGCAAAGACCCTTAGAGCTTAGATAGATCTCTACTATGCAGCTCAAAAAGGCTCATTGGAAGGGATGTGTTATTTATATTTTTCATATCAATAGCCTTGAGAACAAGGAATCAGGAATTTGACTTCTCTATTGACCTTGTTCTAGGAGATGAGCCTCAATACAAAGAACCTTATTGGATGATCACCACCCAACTCTATGAGTTGAAGTCCTAGTTAATGGAATTGTTGAACAAAGGGTTCATAAGACCCAATGTATCTCCTTGGGGAGCACCAATTATCTTTGTGAAAAAGAAGGATGGAACCTTGTACCTATGTATATACTATTGGATGTTGAACAAGGTGACCATCAAGAATTGATACCCACTCCCACAAATCAATGAGTTGGTTGACAAAATTAAGGGATCAATAGTGTTCTCCAAAATTGATCTTAGATAGGGATACCATCAGTTGAGAATAAAGGAAGAATATATTCTAAAGACTTATTTTCAAAATCAATAAGGACATTACAAGTTCACCATGGTACCTTTTGTTTTAACCAATGCACCTAAAACTTTCATGAATCTCATGAATAGTGTGTTTAGAGACAATTTGGATGAATTTGTTTTTATTTTCATTGATGACATCCTAGTTTACTTAAAATCTATTGAAGAGCACGAGAGACACTTGAGGATAGTTTTATAGCAGCTAAGAGAGAATAAAATCTTTGGGAAGCTATCCTAGTGCTCATTTTATCAAGATAGGGTGCACTATCTAGGCCATATTATTTCAGTCGAGGGAGTCTATGTAGACCCTAAGAAGATGAAGGAAATCATGCAATGGCCAGTGCCTCAGAATGTGTCAAAATTTTGTAGCTTCATGGGCCTCATAGGATATTATAGAAAGTTTTGTACAAGTGTTCTCCCAGATTCCATCTCCAATCATGTCACTCCAAAGAAAGGGAGCATAGTTTGAATGGATCCAGAAGTGTGAGTAGGAATTCCAACGCATGAAGGAGAGGCTCATGACAGTACCAATGTTAACCATCCCTAATCTTAATGAAAGATTCACTATAATCACAGATGCTTCATGAGAGGGATTATGAGTAGTACTAATGCAGGATGAACAAGTGGTAGTGTATGAATGAAGAAAGCTTAAACAACATGAGGTGAATTACACATCACATGATTTAGAGTTGACTACAATAGTTCATGCCTTGCAAATGTGGAGGAATTATCTCTTGGGAAATCTATTTGAGCTCAAGAAAGACCATTTGGGATTCAGATACATTTTTACTAAACCAAACCTTAATGCACAACACAAAAAGTGCTTGGAATTCGTTAGTGAGTATGACCTCATAATTGAGTATATAAAGGGAAAAGAGAATAGAGTGGTTGATGCTCTTAGTAGACAAATACATCTAGTATCCATGATCTCCAAAAGGTCTAATCTAAGATAATAGGTGATACAACTATTGCTAGGGGATGAGAACTACAAAAGAGTGAAGATTTCCTTAGTAGAGAATCCATTAGATCATTGGTTTGATGGGTATGAGATCAAACCAAATGGCATTTTGAGATACTAGAGAAGAATGTACATTCCAGACTCTAGAGAGTTGAGGAAGTTGGTTCCAAAAGAGGTTCATACCACACCTTATTCAAGACACCCCAGAGTCTCCAAGATTATTGTAGAATTGAAAACACTGTAATTTTGGCCTAAAATCAAAAAGGATGTAGTCAAGTACGTAGAAAAATACTTTGAGTGTCAGTGAATCAAAGTTGAACATGCACATCCAGTATGGCTATTGTATCCTCACAACATACCTGAGTATAAATGGAAGGTGATTAGTATGGACTTCGTACAGGGGTTACCTTTGAGCAAGAATTGGCATGATGTTATCTTGGTTGTAATTGATAAGTTGACCAAGGTGGTGCACTTCATCCTAGGAAAACTTAAGGATGGATCATTGACCCTGGCTAAGAAATTATACTAGGAGATATTTTTCTTACATGGAGTACTAGAGACTATAATTTCTTATAGAGACACCTAGATGACCTCAAGATTTTGGATGACCCTAAATGTTGCATTAGGAACCAAGCTAAATTTCAGCTCGGCTTATCATCCTTAGATAGACGGGCAGATAGAGAGGGTGAATCAAGTAGTCAAAAATATCCTATAAATGCACTGCATGGACCAATAGTATAAGTGGGAAGAATACTTACCATTGGTAGAGTTTTCTTAATATAACTCTTATCACACCTCTCTAGGTATGGCACTGTTTGAAGCTCTTTATGGGTGAAAATGTCGTACACCCATCAATTGGGATGGATTAGAAGATAGGATCATAGTAGGACCTAAAATGATCAAGGAAATGGAAGAAAAAATGAGAGTTATTAAGATTAAACTGAAGGAGGTAGCAGACTGACAAAAGAGTTATGCCGACAAGAATATAACTCTTAGGTAGTTTGCAGCAAGGGATAAAGTCTTCTTAAGATTCGGGCCATATAAAAGTTCCATTTCCTTTGGAAAGTCTTCCAAATCAGCCCCAAGATATGTGAGTCCATCTAAAGTCTTGGAATTGATCAACCTAGTTTCTTATAGACTTTCTCTATCACCTACTCTAGCCCAACTTCATAACATGTTTTAATGTTTCTTTCTTAATCCATATCATCCTAATGTAGCTCATGTGCTTGATTGGCAATCCTTGTAGGTACAAGACCTAGGAGTGGTGCCAGTGGAGCCCATTATAATCCTAGATAGACACAATGTTAAGTTGTAAAGCAGAGATATTGCTTAGTTTAAGGTCCAATTGGACCAGTATTCAGTAGATAGTGCTACTTGGGGAAATGCAAAACAAATAGAATGCTCCTTCCCACATTTGATTTCTTAGAAAGAGACTCTAGATAATTTTGTTTGAATATTTTAGATTGAATATTATAATGTTTTGGCTTGGAAATAGTATTATATGATGTTGAAATAGACATATATGCTCTATTTTTTATTAAATAAGACATCGAGATGATCTATCTTCCAAGAGGGGAAGGATGTCATAGCCCAATTTTTATGAATTTAGATTAAAATATGATAAATTTAATTATTGAGGAAATTCAATATGTTGAATGAAATTTTGATATTTTTGAAAAGTTTGATAGAATTTTTGACCATCTTTTGACCATTTCATCTTTTGAACTATCATATACCTTAGCATGATTGAACATTGCTAATAAATGGTGTAAGTGCAAGTGTGTGAAAATGTAGGAAAATTGGTTGAAGGATGAGAACACGGTTGAAGTAGGATCATTTAGCTAGATTGAATGGTAAGCTTGATGGAATCCGGGTGCGCACACACCACAAAACAACATGATAGTTTTAGTTGAAACATCATATAGAAGATTATAATGGATTGATTCAATGATTGAAAAAATAGGCTTGTGGAATGATATACATTTGATTTATTATTTAATTATCTATTTCGATCTTGTATTCTCAAAGTTTTGAAAACAAATCGATAACATGATTAAATATATATGTATGTATGGCATGCTTCAAGGATAAGGAAATAACTTCAATTAAAAACTATTATTTCAATAATAGCAAAAGTTGCTTCCTTGCTTGAAAGTGATTTCATACTATACTATTATAAGCACAAAATAGTGATAAATAAAAATATATATACACACACACATATACATATACATATGAATATACATATATATACATATATATATGTAAGAATGTATATATATATAAACATATGTGAACTCTTTGAAATTGAATATGAGTTTGAATTCATCGAATAATGTTAAATTCTTATAGTAAATGAAAAGAGAATAAAATATGTGATAATATCATAGTGGCATGCATTTGAATTAAGGAAATATATTCAAATTTGAATAGTGGGGTGGCCAAATTAATGTCAATTATGGATGAAATCTCTCCCATAATGTTGCGAACAGGTAAGTAAAACATGCATTTTCCATTTTGGTAACACAAGAATAATAGGGAAGCAATTGACAGGGGTCTAGTAGTGGTGACAAGAAATTAGGAAAAAGCAAGCCAATGGATCGACTCATCTAGAAAAGAGAGAAACACCTAAGGAAAAGCCATGAATAGAGGTAAAAATTCTTGTTTGAAGTCGTTTATGGTTGAAATTTGTATTCAAAAAAATTCAGAACATTCATTTCCCTTAATTTTTTGTTGATTTCATTTGATTTGATGGAAAAAAAATAGATTCCCATTTTCTACAAGTGTATTTTTTTTTAGAACCGGTGTGTTTCAATTTGAGATTGACCATTTTCTTGGATTATGTTGTAAAGGCCTTATCGACCAACATTTGCATGCACCATATCTTTTCATATTTTTTCTATCAACATGATAGCCAAACCAAGTTAATCCCTATTTGATTAATTTATTTCACCTCTTCCATTTATTTCTTGCATGTAGCTTATATTAACCATTACAAGGTTAATCAAATGAATTTAGATAGCTATTAGTGTTGTTTTCTTTTTAATAGAAATGCAATTTTAAACCATATATCATCTCCCTGTAAGGGATTGACTACATTTCTAATGATATTCTCCATTGTTCTTAATCCTCCTACTGGCTAGGCCAAGCAGGTAAGTCGTGCCAAGATGCATGCAAAGGCTTTGGTAATTGTTCATAGAATGATGTTTAAATTTTTTTATATTAAATATTATCACATTGTTCCTCTTGAACGAAGGCCAAATGATTATATCATTTGATTTTAATTTCATTTAGTTGGCTTGATCTTTATGATCGATTATCAATGTACCATTTGTTTATATATTTAATTGTTCATCAAAATGATTCTCATTATATTTCTTCCATGTGATGTTTGTAATATTTATTTTCATCAAATTTTTTTGCATACACAGCATCATTATTGAGAACAATGCCTAGAATGTCTCATTGCATGAATGTCACAGAGGTTGACGATCAACAAGCATAGGTTTCAACCTTAGGTAATGTTAATAACAAAATTGAACAATCATTTGACTAATTATTCGTTATTTATAATGACAGTGTTTTGGATAAATACATATCTTATAATTGTCACTATATTAGAAGCATAGGTTTCTCCAAACCCAAATGATGATAAAATTTTCCTAGATTCATATGTTTACTATGGTTCTAAAACAACAAGCAATGTTGTTCAATTATTTTATTTGCACAAAAATATATTAGTGTTGTTTAAATATTTTGTATCTTCATAATGATAGAAACATTGATCATATATATGTTGAACTGGTTAACTTGAAACTGCTAATGAGATACATTGGCCTAGTAACTTGTAAATTTTTGCAAACAATGTTATTTTGATGCAAATAGCATTTTTTTTTATACAAACATCATTGTTTTGATACAAACAACACATCAAAATGTGGAAATTGTTCAAACATATCTATTTTATTTCTTTGAAAAAGGAAAATTTACATCTTGTATTACTGTTAAACGATATGACAATCTATAGCATTATTTTGAATGAAGCAAACTATTATAATGGATTTTATTTTAGAATGTATGCACAAATTCAATAACTTAAGTTGTCACATATATGTGTATGCACATAGACCTTCTATGTACATACACATACTTGTGACATACCTTATTTTGTTACTTATTTAATTCATTCTTAATTAATACTAAATTATGATGAATGTAATCATGTGACATGTGTATGAATTGAATGGTTAATGTATTGATCAAATCCATTGAATTATTTTGAATTTATTTAAGGGAATAAGTAGACTAAATTACTTCTCCATAGACTTGTGTGTAAAAAAAACTCTATTTGTTTAGTAGAGCAACAACACCTAAGTAGACTAGAGCACCTCAAGGTAGATGTTGCTAGAGAGTGGATAGTTACTAAGGAGTAGACAAGTGTTGTTTGAAAGTTACCTTTTGGGATGGGCTTCAAAATGGAGTATACATAGTGTAGGTTATTGCTTTATCCAAAACCTATATTTTGTTATTGCAACTAATTTTTTATGCTTGTCCAATTATCCCATTATGTACATGTATGGAGTTTTTGATAACACTATTTACCATTTCTAGCATAGATCTTGCATTTTTCTAATCATAGATAGAGATGCATGTTGATGTTCTGGAACACACCAAATTCCACCTTGCAGATTATTCTCTTGCTAAAATTTTCATATAGGGTTGAGCATTCTTCAAGTAGGAAGAATTCTAAGGAAGCATAACCTTTGTGGGTGGATAGTAAAGCACTTCAACTATGTTCTCATCCACCAGTGGAGGTGAGCATCAAGAGGAAACCTTGGATTTTTTCATGATTATCATGGTCTATGATGTAACTTTGATGTAAAATTGTATATTTTATTGACTTTGTGGCCAATGAGCCAAGTCAACTTGGATATTGTAATTGACATTTGGAAATGAATACATATTATTATGACTCTTATTTTAATTAGACATGTGTTGCTATGATTGAAAAAATTTGCTTAGTTATGTCTTTTCAAAATTAATACTCATATAATGTAATTTTCAATAATATAATTAAGTAATAATTAGAATGGGTTATTATAGCTTGAATCCATAGTTGAACAAGGAGAATATTAGATGGAAAATTAAGATTCAAAACTTGACTTGTTGTTTCTACTATTGTTGGTCCTACTTGGTGAAACAATGAAAAATATATATGAGGGGATGATGAGTTCACCCCCAAGGACTTTTTCTCCAATTTCATTCAAAATTTAAGCTATAAAATATTCATTAAGAATAGTAATCAAATTTTATTAAAACATTAATCAAAAGGTAGATCTAGAAAGGAGAAAACAATGTGTACCTTTCACCAAAAGTCGCCTTTTCAAGCTCATTGAGGAATCATTTAACCTATGGTGAATGGGTCCTCACTAGGGTTCCTAAAAAATGTTTTATGGGTTCTCTTCTACTATGTTTGCACATCCAAATTCCAAAATATCACTATCAGACAATTGGAAATAAAATCTATAGAGGAGTTTATGTCATTAGACAACTTTTCTTGCAACTTCAACAACTTTGTAAATTTCTTCAATTTTTCTCTTTAAATGATCTTCAACCTAAAATCTACAATCACACATCAAAGAGAGAAAATTTTGTTTGTTAGGGAATGGGGGTTTTCCTTGGTCAAACCATATTTTGGTAATTAAAACTTGTAATGAAATAGAAAATCATGAAGGAATGATGAATGAACAACAATATGCAACAACTTACCAAACCTTGTTTGAACCTTGGATAATAATTTTGCAAACTTGCATGAAGTGGCTTCAATGAATGTAGATCTTGATCATGAAACTTGATGTGAAACAATGGCTTTGATATGCTTGAATAGATCTTTAACACTACATCACCATATTAGCTCAAATAACATGCATGATGCAAGGAATCTTTATTTTTGTAGTAATCTTCAATAAATCTACACTTGAATGCATTGAAAATTATCTTGAATGTTCTCAATAATTCTCTTGTGAAAGTACTCTTAGCTTTCTTGAAATATTCTAGGTGAAACATAGTGAAATGAACTTTTACTTATACATATGTTAAGATTAATTCTCAAAATTCAAATATCACAAGCCGACATTGAATTGTATATTTGAAATAATTAAAATAGTACCAAAAAAGTATTTTAAAGGGGTGTCTTGGGTCTAAGTGAGGACCCATTCACCATAGGGTGAATGGGTCCTAGGCCACTTACCTAGGACACGCATTGCTTAGTGTTAAACATTATGTTAATTTAGGGTCCTAGATCAAAGTGAGCACCCATTCACCCTATGGCGAATAGGTCCTAGGTCACTTACCTAGAGAAAACATCTTTCAAAGTTAAGTTTTATGTAATGGAATTTATGAATGTCAGGTTTTATCCCTCATAAATTACATTTAATTGGGCTTCGATTTGAATTAAAGGGGCCAATTAAGGAAAATTAACCTCAAGTAATTAATAAATCCCTAGATTAATGTCAAATTTTAAAGGTAAATCTTACAACACCAAAAATAATGCACAATTATGTTGATCAAGACAACTACGAGGGGGGTTGAATTAGTTGTAACAAATTTTAACCTTTAACCCTTTCACTGGAAATTAGATCAAATGCAAATCTTTTACTCTACTAAAATCATTAAACATTAAGTATGTGCAAAAACTGAAAAGCATCACACATACACAATAACACCAGATTTACATGGAAAACCCAATAATGGAATAACCACGGTGAGCATTAGCTCACAATATAGAGAATATCAAAACTAATTACAAAGGCTCACTACTAGAGTAGGCCCACTACCAAAATAGGACTCACTATTTGGATCCGGACTCACTATCCAACAAGGGTTAACCACCTAGAGGGCTCACTATCACATAGATACAAAAAATATAGAAGAGATTGTAGACACCTAAAAATGACCTGGGCCGCAAGCTTCATTTTTACCACTTTCGTCCTAGCATAATTATGACATTTAATTATGTCCTTGGTCCACATTCGACTATTGATTAAATAATTCATAATTATTTAATTAATTCATGTCACTTATTCTTCATGATTATTAAATAAATAAATAAATTTATTTATTAAATCGTCATTAGTCTAAGTCTTTCTTTAATTAAATAAATTTCTTAATTTATTTAATCCCCTTTATTATTTAATTCTTCTTGATTATTAAATAAATAAATTACATTTATTTATTTAATACATCATGATTGTCTTAATTAAATAAATAAATTAATTTATTTAATTAATTGGTCTTATCTCCTAAATTAAATAATTAAAATTAATTATTTAATTGCTAATTTAATATTCTTCTCATTTTAAATAAATTAAATTATTTAAAATGTCATGTCAATCATAACTGTCAGTCTATTTTGATAAATAATCTGAAGAAGATTATTTATTATTTCTCAAAATCCATAATTTGAATTGTTTTAATTCGAATTAGTAATTAATCTTCCAAAAATCAAGCAATCGGGCAGATTCTTGATTTTCCAAATCTTATCTTCAGTCTAAATCTTATCTCTTTGATTTTTTGAATCTTGCAAATCAGGCGATCTTATCTTCTTGATTTTTCAAAAATCTTTATTTTCTAATTAATTTGTCTCATTTATTCTCCACCGTCGATCTGATTTTATTCCGACCATTCGATTAAGGATTTTTCCCTAACCCTAATTAGGGATTCTCAGGTTAAATCTAGATCGTTTGTTTTAGGGTCTCTTCATTGATTTATCTCGTTCGTCCGTTTGAAATGGCCTTTTCTATAAAATGCCATTTCCTTCTCATTTTCAGACATCTTGACATTTTTACGTAATTACTATAGGCATTTACTTCTCACATTTCATTGTCGTAGGCAATTTAGTATTTCATTTTGGCATTATTTTAGACAAAGGCATTTGATTTAGACATAGACATTTAGTTAGGCAATATCAAATCCTTCGAATCTTGTTGTAGGGCTTAGGCATTTTAGATTGCTCAAAGACGAATCTGAGGGCAACAATTTCCAGCAAGCAAGAAGGTGTAACGAAGGTGAAGCATGGAAGATGGAGATTCTTGGTAATATATAGTTCCTTTCGTTTTCATTTGATTTCCTTTGTACTTCGTTATTTCATTGGATTTTAATGTTATTTGATCTAACCATTTAACAATCTGATTTTCCTTGATTCTGAGAGATATGTTACAGAGAGAAGACAATCTCAATGCAAAAAATATTTCCACCACAATTCACTCAAACACTTGCAAACCTGCATGAATGATAGAGTACACAAGTTTAGCTCACTGCATCTCAAAACTCAACATTTAGATTTTACACTGATCTTCCACACTCACATCACATACACACTATTTTTCCTCTATTTTGCATCTGTCTTGCTCTATTTCTTTGCACTATCTCTTTGTACACCTTTCACCAATAGCTCATCCTATATTTATACCAACTTCAACTTTGAAACATATCCTAATTTGACCATACATCATTTAAATTCAAATTAGGTTGACACCAAAAAATTCTAGGGTGGAATTAGAATGAAGGAAACTTAAACACACGCTTGATGAGGACCCAAATAAGTCCCAACACATTTCATAAACTTTGAAAGTAGTGTTTGACACAAGGTCGGCCAAACCAGTGAAAACACATAGAACAACTAAGCACACACAACCCTTAACAAGATCCAATCTTTCCAAACAATAAAATTACCTTCAATATGAATATATTAGCTTCACTTTAGTACCACAAGTCATAAGAGTCAACCAAAAAGAAATCTGAAGCAACTAGATTTCTCCTAGACCTAAACTAGATACACAAAAAACCACATTTCACAACTGGTTAACATAAATCACACTGTAAAGTGAACCAAAAGCCCAAATTTTGGATATAGAAAATTTCAACAACCATGATCAACATACTTGAACCACATGAACATAGGAGAAAATCCCAAAGAAAAACCCAAAACAACCAAAAAACACCTACAACCTTTCTTCATTACAATTTTCTCAATATCCTTGACATATAGAACCAATAACCTGTATCCATGAAATTAATAACATAAACCAATTGATAACCAGTTGACCAGTTAACATCAATGACAAAACATTCATTCTTGCAAAAAATTAAGTCTATTTTATTTAAAAGGGGACTAAACTTAATGTGAATATGAAAAACATATTACAACACTAAATCAAGACATAATTATGCTCATTTTATTAATATTATTTCCCAAATAAAAAAGTGAAAATAGATACTTTTTCCTACACTGCATTTTTCCCCCACTTTAGTGAGAGGATGACCACATGTCAAACTCACACTTAAGTAGACATCCAAAACACTTATGTATGTAGCAATAACGAAGATACACAATCATACAACGTCAAATATTAGGAAGATCAAGCCTAGACGTTCTGATCGGTGTAGAACACATCTAAGCCATCAATTTTGTTTTTTCATGCTCACTTCAAGGTAGTGGAACCTCAGGCTATCCACTAGGTGAGTATCCCAAAAGGGTGAAAAATAAGAGAATCACATTAGGCTCCCATACCATATCAAAGCTATCCTCCTGACAACTTTAATATGGCACCACAATGCTAGGCAAGGCTCCATAGGAAAGAAAGGTGTGTTATGCTAGGTGGCCTTGAAATTAGAGTTTGGTCTTCATAGGGATTAACAAGTTGCATTATGCTAAACACCTATGAACAAGGCAAGGCTCCATAGGAAAGCAAGGTGTCTTATGCTTGGTGGCCTTGAATTTAGAGTTTGAGCTTCATAAGGTTAACAATTTGTGTTATGCTAAACACTTATGAACAAGGAAAGGATCCACAGGAAAGCAAGGTTTTTTATGCTTGGTGGCCTTGAATTTGGTTTCGAGCTTCATAAGGCTAGAAAGCTATGTTATGCTAAACACTTATGAAAAATAATGCTAGTAAAAGGTTTTTATTCAAAGGGATTTTTCTTAGTTCGTGTAAGGTCTTCTTCTTAGGGAACATCATGCCTAATGTCTCAAAGAGAGGGCAAGCAAATAGTAAAAGATTCACAACATAGGGAATGCAATGCATCATATCGCCACTAAGAGGAAAGTTGTACGCTAAGAAATATCACATTCTTGGAGGAAATCAAATGCAATGAGATCAAAAAGAAAAGGATGCATCACATGAAAAAAGAACATCACACCATGAATCATGAGAAATTTCAAAAGATATTTTCAATATATCCACCCACTTTAAAGCAATTGCTAACACCATTGTTGTGAGAAATTGCTTTAAAGTATCCAATATTTAATCCTAAGACATGAGAGCTTCCTCAAAAATCCCTATGCCAAGTCATATGTTTTGAGATGAAGCTACATCATGAAAAAGGAAGGAGGGGTTGGCCCCAAAGATAAATAAGGGATCTATGGAATCATAATCAGTATGTCCTTGCTACAATGTTTTTATAGAGTTCAGAAACGTCATCATTCCCAAAATACTCATAGAACTAGAAGAATGACACATAGCTATTTTTGAAAATAAATAAAAATCCTTTCGAGACAACATGGAAGAGACCCAAATGTCTCGATTCCTTGCATCATCCACAAAAGGAAAAAACAAGACAAGTGAAAAGATAAAATGTTTACGACATGTAGAAGAATGTAGATATGAATATAGGAATGCACAAAAAGAGAGAGATACATCAAACATAATAGTACGAGGGATTGCATAACGCACATGCAATCACATAAAGAAACATGAAAAGGAAAATAAACAAAAATACTAGTAAGGCACATGTGAGTCAACCTATAGTAGGTCATCCACATCCCAATCTTGATCAGTGTATGCAGAAGGCGAACAACTAACCAAAGGGACAACATCAAGTACCAAAGCTAGGAAAAGGCTATTTATCCCTTGCCCCCACTAAGTGTAGGAAAAGTATGAGTTGAGATGGGTGATGAGAATGAGCTCCTTGCAATAAAGTGTAATACCCCTCATGTTGTTGTTTGGACTTGATTTTTTCTGTGGTTTTTTACTTGATACTTTGAGACTTTGATAGTTACTGTTTATTGTTTGGATTGGTGGATTGGATAGTTTAGACTGCTTCATGACTATGCAACTTTATTTGATGACATGGATATTATGATATGACATTATGGTTACATTTGATTTGGTAATGTTTAATTGATGCAATAGTATATTGTGATGCAGTGGATTAGTAATCATTTTATGATGATATGATGTGATTAGTTTAGTTTAGCAGTGTTACTTTATACTTGATGTTGTAATTGTTATTATAGTTTTGGTGAGGGGATAGTGTAGTACCACTCGTTTGTGAGTTCCCTGCTACGCTGTGATTCCTTCTCATGATGTGATGTATTTTATTATATATATACATGTTGTACACAACTTTGTTTGTATGCAGGAAATTGCAGGAACAGAGTCTTGATTCCACCTGCTTTGACAGGACAAGGCAAGCATCAAATTTACCCAACAGGCATGAAGTTGAAATAGAGATGACAAGGAAGTCACCCTATCCCAAGTTTGCCAACCTGTTTTATGTTTAGTGGTATTGTGTGTCTTTGACCCTTAGTCATTTTTGCAGTTTATGATAGTTGTTTGTGTGAAAGTAATTATGTTATTTGTTTTACATTGGTGTTGTTGTATGATGTAATTTAAATAACTAAATTATTTTAATAAATGTTAATAATAGTTATTGGAATAGTTTATATTAAAATATAAAAGTCTTAAATTAAAAGCCATGTAATTTATTAAGGATAAATAAATTGAAAGGTGTAAATTAATTTATTTAAAATTGGTATTTAGATAAATTAATGAAAATATCACATTGAGGATAATTAATGGAATAAAATAATTAAATAAGTTAAATTGTGTGAACTGCTAGTATAGTTTGCAAAATCAAAATTAAAACAAAAAAATGTTGTTTGAATAGAAAAAAATCAAGAAAAGAAAGAAAAGAAGAAAAGGACCAATGAATGTTGAGATTTTTGGCTGAAAGGCTGGTGATGAAATAGAAAACTTCTTTTAATTCTGATTTTTGGAGTTTTTGAAAAAGAGGAAGATATCTTTTTATTTAATATCGAAATTGAGAGGTTTTCATTCACGGGAAAATTGACAGAAGCTTCAAAATATTGAGTTCTGGAAAAACTAGATCCTCTCTTGTTTTCTCTGTATAATTTGTTTCTCTTTCATTATTCTAGAAGAGAGGCTCTCTTGAATTAAAATTTTAGATTAGAAAATTGATCAAGGAAACTGGTGGAGAAATTTTGAAGAAAGAAAGGGGAGCTCTTCAAAAAGGTTGTTTGGAATCAAGAAAAGCTTCATCAATTCCTTAGCAAGCGTAGGACTTCAGGTTCCATTCTATTTCTTCGATTTTTTTGAATCAGTAAAAATAAATATGTTTCTCTATAAAAGAAAAATCTTCTAGGGTTTTAGAAATCTTCTGGGTAGCAAACAAATGAAAGAAATTTAATTGGGTCTCTGAAAATGTCTAGTGTGTTTATAATTTTGTTTTTGGAAAATCATCCCCCTTGAGAGAAATGAATTTATATATATATATTTTATTTAAATAAGTGTGCTTTCAATTTTACTGTATTTTGTTCTTGGTCATATATATATAGTGATGTATATATATATAAATATATATACCTATATATAAAAATATTAAATTTATTTTTAAATGTATTTTTCTAGGGGTTGAGCCTATGTGTCGGCGATATTCATATTTTTTTGTTTTGTTAATGAATTTTTAAGTTTATGGGGGGGGGGGACAGTTGGGCCATACCCTCCGCCTCTACCTTTTATGGCCAGCAGTACTGCCACAACAGTCTACGAACTATTGTGCGTAGCAGTCCTACGGACTACCGCGCGTAGTAGTCATGAGGACTAATGTGTGCAATCCCTTGCGCTGGCTATGTCCAACCTTTGAATGTGTTTTAAACTATTTTTTTATTAAAATATATTTATATATATAAATATATATATATATTAATATATTTTCATATGAGTACTAGTACGGTATGATTTGAGTACCCAGCATTTAATCAGTTCTGATTACTTAATGAATTTAAATAAAATAGAATACTTACATATATTTATATTTTGTGTATATATATATATATGAAATATAAATTTAAATAAATATTGATTTTCATTTATGTTTGTAAAATTATAAAATAGGTTGTTCGTTAATAATAGAATAAAAGAAATCTTTATAATGGAGTTATTATTAAATGATTATTTTGGATTTATTTCATTGAAAGTGGATTTAGTTATATTGTTTAATTGCAAATGTGATAAAACAAATTGTGATAATGAGAGTTGGTTTTGTATTACCTATTGTGGATATTGTTATGTTACTTGCATTATGGAATCTTGTTAAACTGATTTGGTTACTTTTCCTTATCGTTATGTTATCATTTTGACTTGTCCAATGTGGGAACCTAGTTTGGTTTAGGAACTCGTTTAGGGATATCGTGTACCTTAGGCTTCCAAAGGCTTGATTTCATTGTTAAGTGACGTTTCTCTTTTCAAGTGCTCTTGTTGTGGCAAGTTATTTGAGATCATTATTTTGAAAGGGTTGTACGGGATTTTGTTGAGACTCTATTTGTGTGCCTTTTAGCGAGATGGGTAATGCCTCACATGTCATCTGTAGAGATTTAATTCTTTCTTCTTTATGGTACAACCCTTGATTTTGATTATGTTTTGGGGTCTCCAGGGAGAGTGGCTCTTCGTGGGGGCTGGCGCCTCAAAAGGAGGAAGGGCTTAGGATAGCCCACGTAAGAGTTAGATTAACAAGTGAAAACCTAATAATAAAAATTAGGGGGATGGGTAGTAATAACATAATAAGATAATCTTGGATACCTTGTCTATCCATTAGGGCTATCGCAGACTAATGGTAGACTGAGAAGGTCGTGGTTGGAAAATTCATTACCTCGTCCTCATGAGAGCTTAACGGCTCTACATGAGTCACCCTATGGGGTTGGTGCCTCAAGCAAGAGGAAGGGCCAGGATAACCATAGATGGGGGCCGACACCTCATGTTGGAGGAAGGGCCAGGATAACCCATGTAGGACTATGCGATGACACTCTCCACTAGTTTCCCTTATGCTTTGCTTTCTTACTTACCTCTGGAAGTGGTTAATGGTTATTGCCTTGGTTTATTTATGATGTTTTTTATGGATTTGTGTTTATTATGATTGGATCTTGGTTGTTGTCATTTATGATCTATGTAATCTTTTGTTGTTGCTATTGGAGTTATTGTTACTATGTTATTATTTTTTGGAGTTATTCTTGTTGGCATTCTTGTTCGCAGTCACTTCCTTGTTACCTCTAAGCACGGGGGTGGATTTTTCTAAAACCCATGTGGTCGGGTGGAACGTGCTCCACACCCATTGGGTTCCCCATCAATGGCCATTCTTCATAGTATCCTTTAGGTGGAGTTGTACCAGATATTCATCTTGTATTTCAGATATTCTTTATATGATGTATCTATCCCACATGTACGGGAAGTTTTGATGTAACTCATGTATTGTGAACATGTAATGTATTAAAAGATGATGTAATGTAAATGAACTCTTGTAGTCATTCATGATTTATGAGATTTATTGTGGTTGTATCATGTGATGAATTTATATATTTATGTTTATGAATGTATGGATGTTATCTCTTGCAACCGTATATTTTATTGTCTATGATGGATGTAAAGTTAGTTAAGTTATTTAGCTTTCTATGTATCTTTCATTATGGGTTGGTTTTATGAGATGTGACCTCGCATGCCCCAAAGAACTTAGATGTTTATGATGTTATCATGTAATGTAATTATGTTTAATGGTTTATTTTTACTTTGTGTTATTTTAAAAAAAATGTGTGCATTGTTGTTGTCCTTTGGGGTTTGCACAACGAGCATTACATAAAGGGGATGATTTGCAATGAATGTAAAACATGTAATAGTGAGGGTGCTATGATACTACGACTATTACATGGTAAGGAGAAAAATGCATGGTGTTTTAGTTAGGTTTGGTTCTTAGAGGGTGCAAACTTCTTCAATACTTTCTTTAAAGGACGACAATTGTCGGTATGATAGAAAAGAATCTTTGATAAGCACAATATGGTTAATTTTTATTATTTTTTCTTTTGGTCAAGTTTGCACATTTAGGTGGTAAATTGATTAGTTGCCAATGTAAAAGAGCATAGAAGATAGTCTTGGTTTTGGATAGTTATAATAGGTTATAAATAGATTCAATAGGTTTATACAACTATTGTAACTGACATTTTGTATGATCATGCACTCTCGATTTCTTCTTCTTTGGTATGATAACTTTTTTTGCATCAATTTCATTTTCTAATTGCAAGTCCTTTCCCTTTTCAAAAAAGGATGTGTTAGGGTTAGTAAAGTAATTAGAAGGTGTGGCTTATTTTCTTTTATTCATAGGTACAATATATTGGAACTAGGTTGAGGGGCGAGGATGGGGGGGAAATTTTTTTGATGAAGTAACCCAAGCTATATACATACTCTATTCCTTGTTTGTATTTAAGTAGCTTTTATAAGTTTCCTATAAGAGGAACAACATGGATAGCAATAGGTTCATCTCTCACAAGGTCTCGTAAAGTTTTAAATTCTTCATCTAGCAACCTTATGCTCTCTTGTGGGACATGAACAACATCATGCACATTGGTTTTAGGTAAGGAAGTCATTGGAAATTAGGTACGCAGTTATGATCCAAAGGGGGCTGATTATCAACACTATTAGAAAGAGAATTTGAAAACCCAAGATCCACAAGAATGGTGTATCACAGGATAACATGAGTCTCAAATTACATCTCACAACAATATTGCTAATAGGACACCAAGTTGTAAAGTTCATACAATTTTTACAAACTCAATGCCAACCCAAAATGGAAAGAGGGTAAAATGCAATGCAATGACCTAGAATGCAATATGAAAATATAATTTTCATATTCTAAACAAGGTAATTTTCATATATATTACACTATGCAAAAATCTATAAATAATGTCTTGTAAATACAATTTTGAAATCATACAATGCACTAACTTTATCAAATGAAGCTAGATATGACCAAATTGAAGAAATAAAAATTTTGCAAACAAAAATAGAAATCTAAAAAATAGCAAATAGGGATACAAAAATGAATGTTTTAATGACTAGAAATTCATGTTATGACCCTGATCAAGGACTCATTTTCCCTAGGGTGAATGGGTCCTAGGTGAGGGTTTTAAAACAAGTTTTTATAGATTTTTGAGTGGATTTCAGTAGTTTCTAGATTCTGGTCTGATATAGCAAGTTTCAGTTTTATTTTTTTGTGAATTCAATGATAAGTGAAAGTGAAAAATGTGACAAAATGATAACCTAGAAAAACTAGCTTGATATGCATTTTTTTTTTTCAATTTTCAAAATGCAAATGAATATGATGAAATGGTATGTAAATGATATGCAATATGACTAATTTTTTATTTTTATTTTAGATTTAAAGAATTCCAAATATGCAATCCTAAAACCCTTTTATGAAATGAAAGGTTAGACGAAAACTAGACACCCTAAATGAGACTCAATTCAATGCAAAGAGTTGCAAATGAATGCAAGATCTAAATCTCTAGGGTGAAAGAGGACTCCAAAATTAGAAAATGCAAGGATCAAACTCAGGTTCACCAAAATGAAATAATGAAGAGAGATAGAAGGGGGTGATGAGTTCACTCCCAAGGCCTTTTTTCCAATTTCATTCAAAATGTAAGCTATAAAATGCAAATGAAGAATAGTAATCGAATCTAATTGAAATAGTAACCAAAAGTCACATCTAGAAAGGGGGAGAAAATGTGTACCTTTCACCAAAAGTCACCTTTTGAAGCTCACTAAGGACTCATTCGCCCTATGGTGAATGGGTCATGGCTAGAGTTCCTGAAAAAATTCTTTTTGGGTTCTCTTATGTTGTGTTTGCACTTCCAAATTCTAGATGCTCACTATTGGACAACTAGGAATAAAATCCGTAGAGGATTTTTCATGATTTAACAACTTTTCTTGCAACTTTGACAACTTTGCAACTTTCTTCAATTTTGATCTTCAAATTATCTTCAACCTAAAATCCATTATCACACATCAAAGAGAAAAAATAATTGTTTTTTAGGGAATGGGGGCTTTCCTTGATCAAACCCCATTTTGGTAATTAAACCTTATAATGAAATATAAAATCATGAAGGAATGATGAATGAAAAATTATGCAACAACTCACCAAACCTTATTTGAAGCTTGGATAACAAATCTACAAACTTGCATGAAGTGGCCTCAATGAATGTAGATCTTGATCATGAAACTTGATGTGAAACAATGCCTTTGATGTGCTTGAATAGATCTTGAACACTTTATCACCATATTAGCTCAAACAACATGCATGTGATGCAAGAAATCTTTGACATGATGAAAGGAATCTTGATTGCTGCAATAATCTTCAATAAATATGCCCTTGAATGCCTTGAAAATTCTCTTGGATGTTCTCAATAATTCTCTTGTGAAATTAATATTAGCTTGCTTGAAATCTTCTAGGTGAGATAGTGAAATGACCTCTTATTTATACATATGTTAAGATTAATTCTTGAAATTCAAATATCACAAGCAAACATTGAATTGTAGACTTGATATAATTAAAATACCGCCAAAAATGTATTTTAAACGAGGGTCCTAGGTCTAAATGAGGACCCATTTTCCATAGGGCTAATGGGTCCTAAGCCACTTACCTAGGACACACATTTCTTATTGTTAAACATTATGTTAATTTAGGGTCCTAGATCCAAGTGAGGATCCATTCCCCCTATGGAGAATTGGTCCTAGGTCACTTACCTAGGACACACATCTTCCAAAGTTAAGTGTTGTGTAATGAAATTTATGAATTTCTAGTTTTATCCCTCAAAAATTGCATTTAATTAGACTTGGATTTAAATTAAAGGGCTAATTAAGGAAAATTAACCCCAATTAATTAATAAAGCCCTAGATTAATGTGAAAGTGTAAAGGTGCACCTTACAACACCAAAAATAAGACACAACTAAGTTCATTTTATTTAAAAGGGGCCCAAACTTAATGTGAATATGAAAAATATATTACAACACTAAATCAAGGCATAATTATGCTCATTTTATTAATATTATTTCCCAAATTAAGTGTGAAAAGGGATACCTTTTCCTATACTACACTTGGATAGGTAATCTTATGGTTCCTTTAGAAACTCTCTCTTCATCATCATAACCTATTTTTGTTTCTCTTTTGCTTCTTTCTATGATTCCTCCTAAATAGCCCAAGCATGTAATTAATTGGAGTGAAAAAAGTTTAAACCCACACCCCCATATATTAAGAATATTTTCACCTTGTTCTTATGCACCAATACCTCAAGATGAAATTCATGATTGTGAAATTATTGGAATGGAAGGTCATTCCCTATGAATAAAAGACAGTGATTGGATGAGATGTGCCCCACCATGACTTGAAATTGTTCAATATCAATGGCATTAGGCACAACTAATGAAGATAAGGCTTTCTCTAGAATTTCCTTATGGTCTGGTGAAATCTTCAAAATCTCTAGAATAGATATTTGGGCTAGTGTCTTCTTGAGTTGATCAAGAAGACTATAACTTGCGACACTATCTTTGGGAGGTACTCTTGATTCTAAGGGAGTCCCTTGTATGGTCACTTTTCCCCGTCATGTGGTGACTCCACAATCTAGATTTCTTCCTTGGATAGTAATGATAGATACATTATTATAAGATGAATATGTGTTTCCTACGACACTGTCATAGGTATGGTGGACTTGTTTATATACCTTTCATTTTCATTTTCCTAGATTATTTCCTTGTCCATGGTTTAGAATTGGGTTCTTGAATATTTCAAGGTCATTGTTTCCTGAAGTTCTTGATATTTGATTGAAAATTATATCACCATGTTCTATAAGATCTTGAATGACATTTTTCAATTTCATATAGCTAGTTGTTTTGTGGCCTTTGGTACGATGATATTCACAATAATTATTGTTTGTACCATCAAGTTCTCCATATTGATGAAAATTGAAAGGTTTGATAAGATTTGTTTGAATTAATTTAGTCAAGAAGGTTTCAATAGGTTCTCCTAAAGGAGTGTATTTTCCCCTTGGAGGATAATTGTTTGATCTTTGTTGCCCTTGTTGGCATTGTTGACCTTGTTTATTGTTGAGATTTTGCACATTTTCTGATTTTCAAGTGTTGGAATGTAGGTTTAGGAGCATTGATGGTCACCTTTGCATCCACAACACCATCATTAGTAATGTTCTCATTTTTAGCCCAAAATTGAGGTTTTCCACTATTACTAGATGATGGTTTATCATTGGATATTTTGATGGCTCCTTTTTCAATTAGAACTCTTTTTATAGTAATCCTTTTGGAGATTAATTCTTCAAATATAGAGACACATTGCATGCATAATTGAAAGGCTAAATCAGTACCTAGATTCCCAACAAGTATTTTGACTTGTTTTTCTAGTATACGCCATTTGCACTTGTTTGCTTTATGTCTCCATCATTGTAAAACGGTTGCAAAGAATTCTCCTGTATTTTTTATAGTGTCTAAAGATCCTCCAATGTTATGTTGACATCAATGTTATAAGAGAAATGCATGACAAATTGATCTATGATCTCTTGAAATGTCTTAATTCCAAGAGGTAGATGTGAAAACCATTGCATTGCTAATCCCCCCAAGATTCTTGGGAATATTCTCATTTAAGATATGAATTATTGTAGGATACTTCCATAGAAGCAACATAAAATTCTCTTATATGCTCCTCAAGATTTCCTCTTCTCTTATACTTGTCAAACTTTGAAATTTCAAAGTTTGGAGGGAAAGGTATCTTCATGATTCTTCTATCAAATGGATAGGGGCATAGTTCTTGGACTACATATGATTTCTTTACATTTCCTCCTTGAATATCTTGTATCTTCTAGGTCAATGTGTATTTTTGTTGAAATGTCTTTGTTTTTGTTGACCAATGTTGGAACATATATATGATCTTGATAATGAGGTGTATTGTATGAGTGATATTGTGAATTAGATGATGGTGTGGGAGGTGTGTTATTGTAGTGTTGAAAAATTTACACCTTTATATTTTCACATTATGTTTGCATCCCCTTTATTAATTGTACTTAATTAAGCCTTTGATTGGCCCAATTATGCATTCACAAGCCTAATTAATTTCATTTTTTGAAAGGGAAGCATACATTTAATCAATTCCTACACTTAATTACACATCTTGGAAAATGTGTGTCCTAGGTTTAGGGCCAAGGACCCATTCACCCAAGGGCGAATGGGTCCTCCTTAAGTATTAGGACCCATTTTTTACTATGTTTTTGGAAAAAAAATTATGATCTTAATTCAAAATTCAAAGGTCAGCTTGTGACGTTTAATTTTTAGGTAATTAAGGAAACACCTATAAATACAAGGTTATTTTATCAATTAAAGATAAGAAATATTATTAAGACTTCACATGATTAAAGATTATTGTCAAGAGCTTTGGAGAGCATATTTATCACTCATTTGTTGCAACATTCAAGATCCTATCATGATACCAATGTTTATGTGTGTTCATGCATATTTTATAGCTAACATTATGATGAATATTTCAAGTTTCAAACAAGCATTCAAGCATCAAGATCTCTCAAGAAATCAATCCATTTCATGCAAGATCCAATCCTTGGAGTGATGTGTTAGACATCAATCCTCTAAGGGCAGCCATTGAGGGTTTGGTGAGGTGTAACAAGCATTTTTCATTCATCGATTCCTTCATTTTATCATTATTTCATTATCAAGGTTTAATTACCAAACTAGGGTTTGACCAAGGAAAACCCTTATCCCAATATTTAAAAAACATTTTTCTTCTCTCTTTGTGTTTGCAGATTTGTAGGTGAAGAAGGATTGAAATTGGATCAAAAGTACAATTTTACAAAGTTGCCAAAGTTGTCATCAAAGTTGTCAAGCCACGAAAACTTACCTATAGGTTTAATTTCCAACTTTTTAATAGTCAAACTTGGGGGAATCAGAAGCTTAGCTCTGGGATCTAAGGACTGCAAAAAGAATTTTTAGACCCCTTCTACAAAGACCTATTCACCCCTGGGAAAGTACGTCCTTTAGTTGAACCTGAAACCCACTTTTGGAGCTAGGTAAACACCATTCTAACCTTCTCATATTTGTTGGTTAATGGTTATTTTTGTCACTATTATCATAATTTACTTCACATCTCAAATGTTATATCTCATAATTTTTATTGTTAATGGACTTTTATTCTTCTCCCAAAATTGTTATTAAGTCTTTATTGTCATAAGGAAGTTAGGGCAACATAGTGTCCAAACCTAGGGTTGACTCACCTTGAGGATTGCAAGTCAATTCTAATCATTTTTGGCAGTATACCTCTTCCTAATGAACATGGAAAAGGTGTGTTTGTGATTAGGTGGATTCCCTCTTTTTCTTTTGGCATAGGTCCCTCATTTCACATCTCATTTTAAGGTCTCCTATCCATCCCCCCTTTTCCTTCATTTCATTTTGGTGAACCTGACATTATACATCTTAAATTCTAATTTAGGGATATTCAAAACCATAGATCTTTATTTGCATTATTATGCTTTATATTGCATTTAGGTTTTAATTTTGCATGTTTGCACCACTTAAATTCATAAAAATCAAAAAAATTGCATTAATTTTACATACATCTTTCATTTTAGTTTCATCAAGAGTGTCTTTCAGTCATTTAGATTCAAATTTAGTTCAAAATTACATTCCAAATTTTGTCACTTTTTTCACTTATTTTCACTAGTTTCACTTATATTAAGACACCTAAAACTGGAAAAATTTGTCACAAAATTCACTGTCTGCAACCTAAAATAGAGAACTCAAACATCAAACAAGAAACACAAACTTTAATTTTTCTAACTCCTATATAAAGACCCATTCACCCTTGGGAAAACAAGTATTCTTATACAGGTGTTTTTTCAAATTTTTGGGCATCATTTTGTCTCTTTTTGCTTCATTTCATTCTAGTATTAAATTTGTGTTTCAGTTTCAGAAAATAAAAAATATATGCTTTCTTGCATTAAGTTCAATTGGTCAAACTAAGTGCATTGTTTAAAATCAAAATTGGCATTAAATACATCATTTTCAAGTTATTTTTACCTTAATCAGTCATTTATCATATCTAAAATCTTGCATTCACATTTGCATTTTAACAAATTCATCATGGATATGTGTTTTGGTAAAATATGGGTGTCCTTGAGATCTTTGGTAAATGTTTCATGTTGTGTGTTTGGTGATGACCCTAATGCAATTGAGCCTATTCATGAACGTTTGCCTCTTAATGAGTGTCCCTATGAGATGGACATCTTAGGCCAAGATGAAGATAGCATGCAAAAATTCATACAAAACTCCTTACACAACATTTAGAACAATGCATCCTTCTATCCATCCATGCAAACACCTCCTAAAATCCCATGACTTGATATGTTCAACCTTTTGCATCCTAAAATTTAAGCACAAAGAAAGAATCAACCATCAATCATGAATGAACTTGTTAACAAATAAAATAGTGATATACTCTTCTTTCTTATGCTCATTAAGTTACTGATACACCCATTAACTTAGAAGAGAGTTATGGTCAAGGCTTTAAGATCTTAAACAAACAAGGATTTGACATAACAAATGAGCATGAAGTCCATAAACTATTAGAAAAAATTCCATCCAAGGATACCAAGGGCTTAATATACCAAGATCCTTCCCCCTGTGCATCTCCTAAGGGGAAAGGTGTTCTCTTTCATAAGATTATTTCAAAAGACCAACTAATACCTCACAAGGATGATAGGGTCACCTTAGATCCCCCAACTCCACCTCAACAAGTTTCCCAATCAAATAAAAGACAAAGGCCTTACAAACTCAAGAAGTTTCAATTCCCTTATCCTATGTCCAAAAATAAAAAATATTTACACATACTTCTTAATCAAGGACGCATAACATTGCCACCTACCAAGGAAAATCTAGAAGGAAAAAGTACAAACATGTCTCATTATCAATATCATAGAACTCTTGGGCATAGTACTAATGAGTGTCATGCTTTAAAGAGAATTATTAGAGAAATTGAACCATTTTCAAATCAATATGATCATATATTTAATTAGCAATTGATCACTTTGCTCCTTGTCATGTGATACTTGTAGGATCATTGCATGCACACTATTACGTGTTTTACATTTAAATACAAATCATTTTCTATATTGCAAGGAGTACATTCTTATCACCTATCTCAGCTCATCCTTTCACTACACTTGGGGCACAAGGAGATAGATAGCCTTATCCTAGTACAACACTTGTCATTGTCGCTTTGGCTAGTTTTCTGCCTTCTGCACATGATGAACAAGATTGGGATGCAAATGACCTACTATAGGTTGACTCACATGTTCCATACTAGTATTTTTTTGTCTTCCTTTCATGTTCTTTGTGATTGCGTGTATGTAATGTGATCCCCTATGTTGTGTTGCTTGGCATGTCTTTATATGTTTTATGAGCCTACTTTGGATGACCCTTTTCACTCTGTTGGTACAAGGATGCAAAGGAAGTGAATTTTTCATGACATTCTTCTATTCATATCTACATTATTCTATATGTAATAAACATTTATATTTTGTCTTGTGTTTTCCTTTTGTGGATGACACAAAGTGTCAAGATATTTATACCTCTTCCATGTTGACCCAAAAGGCTTCTTCTTTTTCTTTTTTCTGTATGTTTCATTCTTCCTTTGTGATTGTTGTTCCATGGGTTATTTGGGGAATGATGAAATTTCCAAGCTTGATTATATCAATGTAGCAAATACATAACATTGACCCTTGATTTGTGGATACCTTATGTTTTATTTTAGGATTGCATATGGGGGGCAACCTCCTTTCCATGATGTAGCTCTATTCGGAAACATATGTTTGGTACAGAGCTTTCCAAATAAATCTCACATGTATTGGTTTTTATCATTTTTCTACTTTAAATTAATTGCTCAATGCATGGTGTTTAGAAATTTCTTTAAAGTGGGGGCATACACATCCCCACTCATTGTTTGTATATTCCCTTCAAAGTGTGACCTCTTCTTATTTCATGTGATCTATGTTTTCTTGGTGGCGACATTGGGTTTCATGTCTTTCAAGAGTGTGACCTTTCTTAGCATATGACATTCCTCTTATTGGTAATGCTATAGCTTACATTCCCTAAGGTGTGAATCTTTTATCTCTCTACTAGTCCTCTCTTGATGGTGAAATTAAGCATGATGTTCCCTAAAGTGAGACCTTTCATGAACTAAGAAAAACCCATTTAACTATCCTATCTTATTTTATAATTTACAACTTTCTCATGGCCACCAAGCATAACACAAATTTCTTTCCAGTGGGGCCTTTTTTGTTTTTTTTATGAGTGTCTAGCATAATGCAACTTACTAGCCTTGTGGTTCCTTTGACAACTTTTTGTGGAACCTTATCAAAGTTATTAGAGGTATAAATTTTGGTATGGTTGGCGTATGGGATCTTGTAGACTTGGCATGAATTTCCCATCAGCCACCTTTTTGTGGGTACATACCAACCTAGTGTGTGTTTCTCACTTTCTTGGGGCTCACCTAGTGGACATTGGATTTCACTAGCCCTCATGAGTATATTTTTTTCACATAGTGGACAATAGGTTTTCACTTCTAAATGCATTTTATGGAAAACAATGCAACTATGGCTAGTCCATCCTTCCTTTTCTTTATTTTTGCATTGCTTATGGAATTGCATAATTGTGCATCTTGTGTTGGTGTTGAATTCATATGTCTCTTTGTTCCTTTGTTTGCTTGTCATGAGATCTTAGATCTTGGGGACTTGATCACCCTCCTTGATCTTTGTCATCTTATCTTTCCAACACTTGTACAATTAAACCTCTCTTGGCTTATTTGTCTACTTTAATGTGAGTCTGAGCACAAGTTCATACTCTCACTAAAGTGGGGGCTAAATGTTGAGTTAAAAAATGTACACCTTTACATTTTCACATTATGTTTGCATCCCCTTTATTAATTGGAATTAATTAAGCCTTTAATTGGCCCAATTATGCATTCACAAGCCTAATTAATTTCATTTTCCAAAAAGGAATCCCACATTTAATCAATGCCTACACTCAATTACACATCTTGGAAAATGTGTGTCCTAGGTTTAGGGCTTAGGACCCATTCGTCCAAGGGTGAATGGGTCCTCCTTAAATCTTGGGACCCATTTTTTAATAGATTTTTGGTGGATTTTTTATGATCTAAATTAAAATTGCAAAGGTTAGATTGTCGTGTTTAATTGTCAGGTAATTAAGGAAACACCTATAAATACAAGGTTATTATATTAATTCAAGCTAAGAAACATTATCAAGACTTCACATGAGCAAAAATTATTGTCAAGAACATTGGAGAGTAGATTTATCAACCATTTATTTTAGCATTCAAGATCCTATCATGATGTCAATATTTATGTGTGTTCATGCATGTTTTTGAGCTAACATTGTGATGTAGGTGTAGATGCTTGAATTAACATAATTTCTTCTGTTAATCAAATAAAGAAATTTATTCGATTAATTCACTAATATGCATCATATTTGATTAAATAAATAAATTTATTTATTTAAAGTCCTAAAAGTCCTCTCATCTGATTTAATAAATCAAATTAATTAAATCAAATGTCAAATCCCCTAAATTCCTCCAAGTCAATTATTTTTTGATTACTTAACTCCTAATCCTAACTACCCATTATTTAGCTTTTGACTCAACCTTGGTCAAACTCAACCCCTGACTAACCCACCCACTTGCACATGAAAATCAATTCTTTTAATTAACTAATTATCTCTTTTTCCCTCACAAAGACATATTCTTCTAGGAATATTCCTTCATTAACTCCACTTATTTGACTTTCTTGCCTAAAAAGTTTCCCTCCAAAACATCTCAACCATAATCATTTAATGCCTCTTACAAATACATTAATCCCTCTTCCACCCCTCTTACATCTCAACCACATGCATTAACTATGCACATTCTCCAAAATGTGCTCCAACTTCACCCATTAGATTTGTGACAAGTGTCACAATCTCATTGGCTCTCCTTTAGTCCCACATTCCTCATATCTCTCCATTGTTCAATCCTTCAACCTATAAATAGAAGCCACAATCATCCACAATCTTAGCATTTGCACTATAGACACTTTTATTTCAGCATCTTCATCACATCCTATTCATCAAATTGCAATATTATCAAGGGGGTGGGAAAGGGAATCCTTTTCACATCAAAGGAGCACTACTCCCACTATGGGATAAGGTTTGATCTTGCTTTTATATGCTTTAATTGATTTTCTTTGGTATTTCATGGCTTTTTTTTTCATATCTAGCATGATTGGGTATCTCATAGGAGTGCTTGATTTGGTTTGCTTCATTTGCTAACAACACTAATATTTTTTTGTCTTTGAAGTAAAGTGCAGATTTAGTGCTCACATTTTGGTGCCCACCGTGGGGCAGAAATATAAAATCTTTATTTGTGTTCACTTCTATTTATTTTTATTCTTTAGACAAAAAAATAAAGTCTATATTTCTATTTGATATCGATTATTGCAATAGATAGGTCTATAAAATATTTTCTTTCTATTCAAGCTTTAATCTCATGTTTGTCACTATTCAAGAAAATAGTTTTTGTTTATGTTTATAAAAAATTTAAAGATGTGCCACGAAATAGTCTCTATTTTCATGCATCTCTCAAAAATCATGAAGCCATTGCATTTGTAGGAAATGTTGATATCTCCAAATCAGGTTTTGAAAATGAACAAGATCAATTGTTTGACAAAGTACACAGGGAAATAGTCAAACCTAAATCCTTATAAATTGAATTTGAGCCTCAATTATCATAATATTATGCTATGATTGTGATGTTTCAATTTTAATTACATGTTGGTTGTCTCATAATCATCTGCAAATAAACACTGGCAGCTATAAGGAAAGGAGGATGCAGTATTTTGGCTTCACTCCTACCAATCACATTTGTTTGTAAGTTTCTTAAACCTTTTTAAAAAATCCATTTGGTGCATATCCTCTATTCATTATATTCTAGGAGAAGATATTAGCTTCAAGAATTTTGAAAATAGTTTGTGTGCCCTCTCTATGTTTGAGGCCGCAAGAAAAGGTTGTATTATCTAGTTTTACACATGCCAATTGCATTAGCTTGAAAGTTTCTAAATGCACATTGAATTTAGAATAATGTAGGTCATCAAATATCATGAGTAAATTCATGCAGCCCCCATTTATTTACTATTTCTCACTAATAGATATATATCTTAAAAAAAATTAAAAAGGTGCTCTTGTTTGGCTCGAGGCTTGAGCAAAATCTCAATCTTTTCCTTGAAGTTTTTTGTAAAATATTAACATATTATTTGATGGGTGTATTAATTGAAGATTGAGTAAATCAAATTTACATGATAGATACTATTGGTGGTAATAAACTCCACTCTAATTTCGTAGTATATGGTAATAAAGGGGTCTAACAAAATATTTACTCTCCCATGTGATGTTGTAAGAGAACTAGAAGCTTACGAATAATGACTATTGCGTTTGAATCAAAATGAATGGATGATGTATCTTCCAAAATCATTGAGCTAGGAGGAAGCATGATACCCTTTGAGACATACCTTCATACTTTCCTTTTGTTTTTGCTATTTTCTTTATTCAATAATAATATTGCCTAATAGTTGTTGTGTACATAGATTGAGTGTTGATGATGAATGCATAAATATAGCCATTTCCATCATATCTAGGCTCTGTGTTTTGTGGGAAATAGAAATACATAAATGTGGCCATCGTTGTCATATTTAGGCTCTAAGTTCCATGGGAATTTCTCTCTAAATATTGGGAATTGTCGCTCTGACATCTTGGCAGTGCACTATTAGATATCTAATCATATCACCATCCTCTTCCAACAATATAGATTTCATACTTTTTCTGTTTCTATACATTTTGCATTTATATATCTTTAAGGCATTGATTAGATGCTCCTCTCTCCAATATGTGCAATTCTTGTCCCTTTTCTCACTACATGAATATTGGTATCAACAAGAGTTTCACAATGAATAGAAGCAACTAATAATTTCTTAAATGCTTAAAGTTGCTGCTACACAAGTCCAGTCGTCTAGGATAGATCATTATACATTGGTAATTAATTTCCAACTGTATGCATTGGTGAAGTTTTTGTTTCTATTTAAATATCAACTGATGCATTAAATAACTGGCAATTCATGCTTTTTCTAGAAAAAAAATATATATTAGTAACTCTGGCAGGTAGAATTGTTGGCATATGACAAAGCAGTGTTTATTTCAAATTTTGATTTTGATTTAAAATGATCTCTATTGAAGGTGGAAACTATGGGTATATGGTTTGTCTTATTTATCTTTGAAGCATTCAGAGTATTGAAATAACAAGTATATTTTCATAATGTTCATTTGGTGAATAATTTTTTTGACTTGAATCATGCAACATGGCTTCAATAAAGAACAACAATACTAGATCTTGAGCATAAAGGATTGCAATCTTACATTTCCAGTTTACCACTTTGCATTGTCTCTTGAATACAGTTTCTTGGGGTTCCTGAAATTTGATTTCTATTGTTTTAACCATTGTTTTTTTAATTTTTCACAAGGGTTACTTTGCATCAGGGCGGATAAATAACAAGCAAATTTGAGCTGGAAAAGTGGACATCGAACTTGAATCTTGAAAAAGCATTTTTAAATGCTTATTGTAATAGTCTAGAGTATTTGTCGATGCTTTTGTTTTCTATTTTAGGCCAACTAGATCAATTCGGGTTTAAAATTAATCATTGCTTGATTTTCTTCAAGTTGGTTAAAATTGAACTTAGAAACTCATTAGACTTTTATTTTGGGCTAAAATTGAACAAACAACTTCATACTTGGTTTTGGTGCTCTAAAATGAACTCATCATTGCTTTAAGGCTTAAAAAGAATTTGTGTTTTCATTGTCTTGTAATTTTTGTACAAGTTGTGTCATTTGAATGTGTATCCACTTCTCTCACACTTTCGAGTGATCTTGAGAATCAAAATCATTCTAGTGACATTGGTTTTCCAAAAGAATTACCCACACATTTCAATTTTGGATTTAAAATTGAACAATCATGCTAGTGTGAGAAAGAGACATTGTGTGTGTTCCCTACTTGCCCTTTACGTGAATTGGGCGGTCGAGCTACAAGTGTACTCCCTCAATTTTGTTTACCTTTAGAGGGGCCTACCAAAGAACAACTCAAAGGTGACTCCAACTGATTTTTCACTTGGGCCAATATATAAATGGATAAGACTAAATTGAGAAGTCCCCATGGTATGTAGGCCTTAGTTGTATAGTGTCTTTCAAAATGAGGTACTACTATAAAAATTATTAAGATCCCCTAGTAGGATTGATTAAAGCCTTTAGTGGCTTGCTAGACACTCGCAAGGTGTCATGTCCCTGATTAGCTGAACTAAGAACCAATTTGTTTATAAGCCAAAATCCTTACTATTTTTTGGTGTAAGTGTGATCATAAGTGTTAGTCTTATTTGAAAGCCTCAAAATAACTAAGATTCAATGAGGAAAAACACAAAGGGACACCCCAAGATTAGCCTAAGGAATAATAAAGCAAAGAAACAAAATAAAATGAAGATTGTAAGTTGCTTATACCTTCTTTGCTAGTGAAACTCCTTGGTTGGCCCTTGATTTTGATTACTTTGTGTGCTCCTTGGATGGCTCTTGATGCAAGATTGACAATAGTACTAAATGATAATGCAAATCACTAAAATGGCTTAGCTAAATGAATGAAATGGTTGTGAGTTGGGTGTTCAAAATGACAGCATTTAGTTACAAAATGACTAAGTGTTGTAAATGCCTTAGAGAAGGGGGTATTTATAGAGGAATTTGAATTCTCTAGAAAATTAAATCATTGAGATTTATCCAACAAGGCCAAGATGAAGGGACAAGGTGAGTTGAGGAATCACAAGCCCTCACATTTTGACATGTGGAATGTTAAGTGGCTAAGGGTGAGATGATGTGTAGGTGATGTGGAAGGAGATTAAATGATGTGGAGGAAGGACAAGTACCTTCCAAGTACCTTGGGGAGTGAATATTTCCTCGAAAAGGAACTTCTTGTCCCCAAGTGAGAATGAAAGTGACATTTGAGGAATTTTGGAATTCCTCAAAAATCTCCATGGGAAAAGAGGAAGTGGTTGGAGAAATAAATGTGAATTAATTCACATTCTTAGGAGAATCTAATGGATAAGAGAGGGTCTCCAAAAAGGTTGTAATTGGTCACATGTGGATGAGGTGACAAGTCCAATGTTATAGAAGTCTTGGAAAGATAAAATGTGAATTAAAAATTCATATGGAGAGAAGAGAGACCTAAGATGAATAAATGTGAATTAAAAATTCACATGGGAAAAAGGGTTAATGCCAAAAAAAAAATGAAAAGGTTGACTAAAAAGAGGTGCTAAAAGTGGCTAATGACCTTTATTAAGGTTATGCAAACACATAATTAGGATAATTAATGGAAGATTAGAGGCAAGTGGAAAATGTAGGAGGATGTGACATTAATCCTTGATTAAGAGGACGCACATCCTAATCATGAATTAATTAAATTAATCCAAATTAGAGATGAATTATAGAGGATGTGACAAGGAGAGAGAAAAGAAGAATTTTAAATTGATTTTAATTTAAAAAGGTTAAAATGACTAAATTAAATAAATTGATGTATTTATCTAATTTAGAGAGGAAAAGGGGTAAGGAAAAGCATTTAATTGTTAAATTAAATACTTTAAGGACTTTGGACAAAAAGTGCAATATTAATTAAATAAATTAATATTGATGGAGTGGATGAATAAAGAGGTAACTTTGATTGTATGGGAGCAATCAAATTTGGATGTCTACAGTAAGAATAGTCATTCTGAAGCCACCCCACATTTTTACTATTCAAAGTAGAAACAAATCAAATCATTTTGATTTCTAGATTTTAAGGATTTTGAGATTTGGTGGTCCCAAGAAGTGTGTGTCGTGGAGGGGAGCCTGTGTCGCCAAATCTTTAGTTGTGAATGCTTTGTCTCAGTGTTTGGAAAAATCCAAGTTGGGACTCAACAAGTATTGTCCTTTCTATCCTAGGGTTGTACAATTTGTGAGTCATTCAAATGCATTGTTTGAAATATCAAAACTTTGAAAAAAACATTCAACAAGTCATCAAATTTCAAGCCCTTTGGAAAGAGAAAATACCTTGAAAATTCCACATATCACTTCCAATCCCTAGGGATTCTATCCTTAGAGGCTTCTAAATATTTGGGCCCATATCTCAATTTGCTCTCTTTAAAGTCAACTTAGAAAAACTATGCCTTTTATTCTCTGATTTTCACATAATGGACCTTGTGGAATGAAAAGGAGTTGAGACATAGACATTCAATTTGAATGTTAAGCAAGAAATGTGGATGTGGTAAAATAAATTCATTAACCAATATTAAATCAATTAAACCCCACACATGTGCTTGTTATCTTTTGTCTTATGGTCTTCCAAGCAAAACATTGGTCTTTTGGTTTGAACTACTCATAGGGTAAACCATGTTCTTCACTATCTTGATCTTGGAAACAAGGTCCCTCTTAGGTTCATTTAGGATCAAATCAAACACTTCATCCATCCCAAACATTTATCATCACCATCCCACAAACAACTTTTATGGCTTTGGAAAACATCAATATCCTAGACCTAGGTTAATCCTTAAATCACAAATCAAAATCATTGTGTTTAGTTAGGAGTGTGGGAATGCATCCTTTCTCATACCTCTAGTTAAATTAGCACCCCTTTGAACAAGTTCATCCTAATATCACATCCAACATCTTGGGATATACAAGTTCATTATCCAAATCAAAACATCAAAATAAAACCCAAAGTCTAGCATTGATCCAAATTTCCTAAAAGTTCAACACCCATATCACTCACCCCTTTCATCCTTCATCTCATCATTGGTCCTAAATTCCTTATAGGTCAACAAGGTCAAAAAAATATATATATGGAATATAAACTTTCTTCATACATCATGAGTGATCTAATTCAACCAAATATCATATCCTTATAATGCCAATTGATTATCAAAACTCACATTTATACAATCCATATGTGGGATCATTATCTCCCACAAACCTCAATGGTACAACAAATATGAGTATGTGAAATCTAAATTTTGAACTACCTTTCCCTATGGTAGATTTAAACCAAAGTAAAAACCTACAAATATATCAACCAAACAATAAATGCATGAGCCTTCAAAAAAACAACATTATCCCACCAAATCAATACATGCCAAATGTGAATATACCAAATACAAGCTTACCAAACATGAACATATAAAATCCACACTTGGAAAAAATTGGGATAGTTATGTTTTTGAATCACACCCATGTTCAAAGTCCAAACAATATGTTAACAACTCCATGTATTGATCCAAGTTAAGGTAACACCATGCAAAATCAAGGTTACCTAAATCAAAGCAATGTGTTTCCCAATCACAACAATGTTCAATGCCAACCTACAATGAAAAGTATAAACATCATTCCAAATTAGAACATTGTCCAAAATCAATTTGTGCATGATCCCATACAAATGCCACAAGTGTATAGTCCAAATATGCTTGACCAACAACCAAATCAACTATATCAAGGGTGTCAAGATCAAAATCAAGAATAAATTCTATGAAATCAAATTGCTATACTTAGAAAATTTGTTGATTCATATCACCAAGAGACATCTCCACCCCAAAATCTAAACACACCCCCATTTGTTACTTGGGTGATCCCACAATAGTGGTTTACAATTTTTGGCCAAACTGGACACTGAAATTATTATGTTTAACTAAATCTTCACATTCGGGTAGCTATAACGGCTAAACCATGAAGAATTTGAAGATAATGCAAACTAGAGTCTCGTCACATTTTTTCTGTAGATTCTAAAAATATTATTTTCAAAATTTTTGGAATCATTTTACACTTCTCTTTCCATCTCCCACGAAAACTAGTTTTTTTCAAAAAATAACATTTTTAAAAAGTGATGCAGACCGTATAATGCATAACTTTTTTTCCCTGAAGGATAAAATTATAATTCTTTTGAATTTAGATTCGTAACTCCCATATCTAGTGCTTCCACTTGGTTAGATAGTTTTTTATTGAATATTTTTTCTTTAATCAAGTTTTGAAGTCAAATAAATTACAATTCAGATGTAGTGCGACCGTATAACACATAAATTTTTTGTATATATCAAAATTCAATTTTATTTTTTTTGTTGGATCAAGGACTTCAATATCTGGTGCACTCATATTTTTAAAATTTCTTTTTGGATAATCTACTATTTTTGCACATGTGCAGAACATAGACCTTCATTTTTTGATGAAAAACCTATGTTTAATAAAACTAAAAATACAAATACATAATAAAACAAAAACATATTAAGATTATATTTGTTGGATAGCTTGTTCTGAGGACTACCTGATTCTAGTTGGGTTTGTGAAGATTCCTCCATTTTCATCATCAACCCAAGCTCCGAAGTGCCAAAATTTAGGGTATTTTTGTGTCTCAAAGGAGGGATGAGGAATAAGGGGGGTTCGAGCAAACCCCTAGAGGTTTGCTCAAACTAGGGTTCATTCAAACCCCCCTTTTTATAAGGTTTTTGGTTGGAATTTTGGCGGGAAAGCATTAAAAGGGTTCACTTGAACCCACATTTTAATGAACCCCTAATGAGTTCGGTCGAACCAATATGTTCATACAAACCCCTAAAATCATTTTTTTTTCCATGCATTTGTTTTCTGTGAGTTTTCCTTCCTCACTTCAATTGTAAACCACTACATGGCTTCACCCTAAGCCATGTCATCAAAGCATTGAGTTGTGTCCACAACCACATCAAGAACAATATCTCCAATGTCAAGAGGTTGGATATCAAGATCAACAACATCAACAACAAACCCAGTCACCGCATCTCAAAGATCAATCACCACATCTCCAAAATCAATCACCACATCTCCAAAATCAATCACAACAAGGTCAATTTAAATTATAAATCTCACAAGTTAACAAACATGAATAAACTCCTTTGGGAGAGCCAATTGAATCCTCATTACACAAGCTAGTTGATACAAAACTCATCAGTCTTCCAAAAGTAAGTGCTTTCAACTTCATAAACTTCCCTTGGAATAAGGGTAGATCCTATTGTGAGTATCATAGAGACAATCATCATAAAACATAAAATTGTATTCCACTCAAAAATCTCATCCAAGACCTTCTTGATCAAGAAATAATAACTATTGATGGCAATGATCAAGATTCAACCACTAGTGATACCAATGACAATCTCTCCACCACAATTTTTGAAAACAATGATCAAGATCTATCCATCAATGAGCACCTTGAAGATGTTCCTACCTCATTCAACAATCAAATCAACATACACCAAGAGTTACTTTTCAATCATGATCAAAATCCACCAACAATATCCCACAATGATTGATGCAAGCAAGGTGGTCCAAACTCTCTTCCCAACTCAAAATGACCAATTCCAATAAGAAAACAACTCTAGTATGACACAAGTCTTGTAGGAACTTATGAAAAGCAACAACAGGACCAAGAGACTAAACATAGCACAAAAGAGAGACAAAATGAGAGAATATGATGATTGTATTCTTAATATGCATGAAGATAGACAATTACAAGTATGTACAAGGCTTGCTTATAAAGGCAAGCTAGGACACAATTAAGGGACATGAATGAGACAAGTGTCGCAATCATGTGTGTGGTAGGTAGAGAGAAATAATAGATAATTCCATGAAAGGTGGATCTCCCACCTAAAGTGGAATTATCATGCCATGAAAGGTGGAGATAAAAAGGTGATAACTAGATCACACCACAAAGAGTGGAATTTCTCCTACACACACTTCCCTAGGTGTCCAAATCATATCTCTCAATGTATGCACAAACCTAGATGCAAGATGCAAATAACTAGGTGTCACAAGTGTAACCTATAATGATATGCATTCTCTAAGTAAGCTTAAGTAAAGTTTAATAAGTAAAATACTTATTTACACCAACATGTCTTCCAACCTAACTCCAACACACTCCTTAAGGCTTGTATCCCTCAACCATCAATCAATGAAGATATCTTGTAGTGATGGTTGTACAAAGGCCTAAAAAAATTCATAAAGGCTCACCATAGAATCCCAAACAATATACCAAATTATGGCATAGGGTTTCTTTGACTCAACCCTAAGAACCATTAAACTGCCCTACTCCAAGTCTACTCAATTAGCCCTATTTTCCAAAGGAGGTACCCTTTAAACACTTGAAAAACACCCCAAACCCTTGGATAGTCTTAAATTATGACATAAAACCTCATATTCCAGAATTATTTCTTGGGTTCAAACCTTCTATAACCATAATCCAAACCCTCACTTCTTATGCAAACACTTAGGATTTATTGAAATTCATGTCTCCCAAGATTCCCAATCACAACCAATGCATCCAACACCCTTTAAATACTCTGTAGATAGTCAAAACAACATAATATTGATAGGTTCATCAATTTAATCAAAACCCTCACACATCACCTCCTCCTCACATAAAAAACCTCATTACCAACCCTAGGGCTTCTCCCATTCTCTTAAAAATTGTTCTTTCAACCTTCAAAAGGTTAAAACCATCTAGCCTTACTTTAAATAGATCAATCCACAAAGTTACAGGGGCTAACAGTAGGTAGATTGATCAATTCATGGTTTCAAACTTCAATCAAACCCTTATTCAGAGTATCAAAGCAATTTTAGGAAAATAAAGAAATCTCCACCAAATTTCAATGAAGGACCCTCAAATTGGACACAATAGAGAGATAATACATCCCTCTATGAAAAAAAATGAATTAAGAGCATTTAAAATACTTTGTGGGCCATATAGAAGGAGAAAACTCAGAAAAATAGAGTAAATTTTAGAAAAATGTTGTGCTTCAATTGATTTTCTTCAATACAATTCTCCAACAACCTTTTTCTCTAGCCTTCAGAGGCTTTAAATAAATTTTCAAAACAAAAACAACCTAGCCAACATTCATAACTAACTTTTCAAATCCTTAACCCTTCAAATTCCCTTGAAGTTGCAATTTTTTATAATTTTGTCCATGAAAACATTTGCACATTTTGAGTAACTTTTCCCTTATTTGACACCCATTAACTCATAAACTCCCCAATTACATGTAAAATGGTCTATAAATAACCTTACAAATTTTCCTTCATTTCTCTTCATTTTTCTTTGACCTTCAAGCTTGCCTTTAACATGTTTACTTTTCATTAGTTTATCACATTCTTTAGCATATTTTCCATCACCAACCCTTGATTCTTGCTCCAACTGTGCACTCTCCTCTATGGGGTATCCTCTATCTTTTTCATCATCCAACTCTGTCATCACTTCTTGCTTGACATCTGCACATAGGCTTTTACCAACTACCATCATCTTCCTCAACTCTTCATGCATAGTATGCTTTCTTTTATCACTCTTTTCTTTGTCAACCTTACAAAGGTATGCCCCAATGCATTTAGTGATCTTTGTCAAACCTGCACATTCCTTACTTATTGTCCTATCAAAATCAAAAACCTTTATGTTCTTGTTCACTACCTTACCATTCACACATACTGTTGTTTCAACATAACTAGACTGCCTTTTCACTTGTCCCATCACCATAGGGCACATAACTATCCCTATCAATATGCTCTCACTTTTTCCTTGCACTCCACACTTGCTTTTATCTATACCAACCTAAGACACCATTCCCTCCTCTTTTCTTTTCCACACCAAAACATTCTTCTTCCTTTTTTTCTTCACATTCCCTTTGTCCTTCCTATATTCTTTATCCTAACTATATCAAACTTAGACATGGATGAAAACTTCATGCTTTCACCTTCTTCATTGTTCGCATATTTTTTTCTTCCTATCATTATGATCTCACCTTGCTTTCTTACCTCTTCAACTAATGTAGTTAGAACAAATGTCTTCCCATCCTTTTCAATGATATATGTGCTTTGTCTTTCATGATAAACTGCAGACCTATCAAATTGCCAGGGTCTCCCAAGAAAAACATGGCAATGACTCATAAGTAGAATGACACACACAACTTTATCTCTATAAGGACCAATTTGAAACTCCAAAATAGCTTGTTGATTCACCAACATGGTTTTTTTTCATTGACCCAAGACACTTTGTATGGTTTTTGTTTAGGTACCCTTTCCAAATGTAATTTTTCAACCATATCACTAGAGACCATATTTTCAGTACATCCAAACTCCACAATTACTTTGCATACCTTATCTTTACATCTACAACCAGTCCTGAATAAGGTTCTCCTCTAAACTTTTTCTTTCTCCACGGATGTCTTCAAGGTTTTCTCTCTCATCATCAAGATCTCACCAACTTTAGGAGTAGCATGGAGAGTATTGGAGCTTTCAACTTCATCTTCATAAGAAATTTGGGCTCTCCTATCAAATTTCCTATCTCCTCCACTTGATGTGGCTCCACTCTTCTTAGGACAATTGAAGGAAAGGTGACCAAACTCACCACATTTATAACATCTTCCTAAAAAACTCATTAAAATCTCTCCTTTTCGTAAAGCTTGTTCTTCCACCTCTCCATCCACCTCTTGATTCAAGAGGTTGTTCTTTATTCTTATTAGCATCTTCAAGGTCTTCTTTAGGTTGTCTTGGTGTTGAAGATGTACCTCTGCCCCTAGAATTATTTCCTCTTCCTCTTGTTTCCTTCTCTTGTCTCCTCTTGATTTTCTCTTCTACTCTAATTGCTATTTGAAAACATTATTCAATAGTTTTTGGTGCCAACAAACTAATTTCATCTTGAATGCTATACCTTAGGCCACTGAGATATCTAGCTAATCTTTCTTCCTCATCCTCTTCATGCTTAGTTCTTATACTTAGCTTATAAAATTTTACTTGGTATATGTTCACATATCTTGTTCTTTTTGCCTAAGATTTTGTAACCTTTTAAGTAATTGAACATTATAATCACAAGGAACTTACCTTGCAGTTTTATCTTCATTCTCTCCCATGAAGTGATCTTGTTATTTCCTTTTCTATCCCTTTCATCTTGCACAAAGTTCCACCACAAAAAAGCATGCCCTTCCTATTTTATTTTGGCCTTCTTAACTTTGTGCTCTTCATCAATCTCCTCACTATAAAAATAGTTTTCCAAAGCCCCAATCCAATCCAGGAGCTCTTTTGCATCTAGTTTTCCCCCATACATAGCCACATCCATTTTACTATGTACATCTTTCTTCACAGCCTTCAAAAGATTCATCATCCTCACATCATTTGGATCCATCTCCTCTTCTTCACTGGAAGTCTCTTCTTCTTCTACATCACTCTCATCCATATCCACTCATGTTTTTTATTTCACCGCAGCCATCTCTCTTCTTAAGGCTTCTATTTGTCTAGCCTACTCATCCATCTTTCTTGCAACTACGCTTCCTTTGGGAGGCATCTTGACAATGTTTCCTCTTCACCTTCCAACCTGTAAAAGCTAACCAAAACACCAACAAGGGATCTAATAACTGGGCTCTGATACCACCTGATGCAAGAAAGGTGGTCCAAACTCTCTTCCCAACTCAAAATGACCAATTCCAATTAGAAAACAAATTTAGTATGACATAAGTCCTTCAACCTAACTCCAACACACTCCTTAAGGGTTGTAGCCCTCAACCACCAATCAATGAAGATATCTTGTAGTGATGGTCATACAGAGGCCTAACAAACTTCATAAAGGATCACCATAGACTCCCAAACAACATACCAAATTATCCCATAGGGTTTCTTTGACTCAACCCTAAGAATAATTAAACTAGCCTGCTCCAAGGCTACTCAATTAACCCTATTTTCCAAAGGAGGTGCCCTTTAAAACACTTGAAAAACACCCCAAACCTCAAATTCCACAATTATTTCTTGGGTTCAAACCTTCTATAACTCTAATCCATGAAACCCTCACTTCTTATGCAAACACCTACGGTTTATTAAAATTCATGTCTCTCGAGCTTCCCAATCACAACCAATGCATCCAAAACCCTTTAAAAACTCTACAAAAAGTCAAAAAAACATAATATTGATAGGTTCTTCATCTATTTAACAAAATCGCTCACAGACCACCTCCTCGTCACATAAAAAACCTCATTACCAACCCTAGGGCTTCTCCCATTTGCTTACATCTTGTTTTTTCAACCTTCAAAAGGTTAAAACCATCTATCCCTAATTTAAATAGATTAATCCATCAAGTTACATGGGTTGATAGTAGGTGGATTGATCAATTCATGCTTTCAAACTTCAATCAAACCCTTATTCAAAGTAACAAAGTAGTTTCAAAAAAATAAAGAAATCTCCACCAAATTTCAATGAAGGACCCTCAAACTAGACTCAATAGAGAGCTAAGACATCCCTTATGAAAAAAAAAATGAATTTAGAGCATTTACAAGACTGTGCAGGTCATACAAAAGGAGAAAACTCAGAAAAATGGAGTAAATTTCAGAAAAATGTTGTGCTTCAATTGATTTTCTTTAATACAATTCTCCAACAACCTTTTGCTCGAGCCTTTAGAGGCTTTAAATAAATTTTCAAAACAAAACTAACCTACCTAATTTTCATAAACTTTTCAAATCCTTAACCCTTCAAATTCCCTTTAAGTTGCATTTTTATAGTTTTGTCCATGACAACATTTGCACATTTTGAGTAGTTCTTTTCCCTCATTTGAAACCTATTAACTCATAAACCCCCCAATTACATGTAAAATGGTCTAGATATATATTATTTAACATAATAGACTCAAAACACAACAAATCCTATAGCCTACTTGGTATCATCTTTAATTGACAAACATTGTTTAATGGTGCTCCTACACCAATGATCCATTTCAAGAAATGTTAACATAATTTGATCCTATGGTTGAAAATATTGACAATATCTCCCCCACAACTGTTGAAAACAATGATCAAGATATATCCATCAATGATCACCTTGAAGATTTTTCCACCCCATCCAATGATCAAAGCAACATGCATCAAGAGTCACTTTTCAATCATGATCAAAATTCACCAATAATATCCAACAATGATCTATTTCAAGGAGTGTTAGAATTATTTTATCCTATTGACATAATCCATGATCCATCCACCAATGATCATGTTGAAGATGTATCTACATCACCTAATGAGTTAGAGGACATATCTCAAGAATTTATTCCAAAGCATGATCAACATCTTTCACCAAAGTCTAGCAATGGTCATTTCCAAGACATTTTGACATCCTTTGACCTCATGGTTACATATACTGAAAAATAACTCAGCTCAACACTTGATCCAAATTCACTTAAAGATCAAGAGGATATTGAGCCACTTCCCATGCCTAATGTAGATATCTAGGGACCCTTTATAAGAAATCCATCCTTTGAAATTGACCCATGTCAAGAACTTGATCCAAATCATGTTGAAAGCAATTCTAAAATCATTCCAAATCAAGAATTTGTATCTTCAAGATACTACAATGATCTAATGGACACTATCCAGTCTATAAAAAATGTCACAAATGATGATCATATCCATATAACACATACTGCTCCATCTACCCATGACATGATTTATTTGGATGGACACATAGATGATCTTCATTTAGAACATGATTCCTTTCCTCCTAACATTATTGCACAAAAAGAGCAAGTTATTAATTCCTACAGTCAAACTGGGTTGTTAACATCAAGATCAGATATATCCCAAATTTAGATTGAGGAAATCATGTTTGAAGATATCCAACATTATCCACTCAAGCGAATAGGTCAGACCAAACATGATATTCTAGAGGCAACAAAGCAACAAGTTCCAATCACATCATCTACAATAGTCATTTATCAGAGAATGCATTCCAAATAGGAACTCTCAAAATAGGAAGAATCAAATCATGAAGGTACTACTTCCACAATATTTGGGGTAACTTCATCTCAAGAAAACGTCAACATAGGGAGCATGAAGGATCCTTATGATAAAACCAATGCCAATACTACAACTAGTCATGTCATGAATCCTCATCCACCCCTCACCCCGTCCACGAATTGGAACCAACATCAAAATAAAGGTTTGAATCAAAGTAAAAAGAACATTATCAAATAAAAAGAAACTAAGAAGCATAATTGACAAATAAAATACACATGGATACCAAAAAATACAAAGAAAGATTATCCCTATCAAACTCCATTAGTGCAAAGAAACTATGAAGAAAAATAAAAAAGCGAAAATTATCCATCAAAGATGTCCACAAAGGAAAAAGTAGGCTTCTCAAGCAATGTATAAAGTATATCAAGTAGTTGGTCCTAATTCCACACACTTTTGTATCCACCCATCATTGCTCATCTTCCCAAGTTTGGAGAGTTAAAGGTTCCAAACTACCATCCAATCCATCTTTTATTCCTAAACACACTCCATCCACGCTTCCATGCATGATATAGAATTATCAAATTAACCATGTATTGGTAGCCACCCTTCATCATAAGGATTCAAAAGGCACTCTATTGTGATGCATGCATAAAGACAGAGTTAACTTCAATATCAACAAAGTAGATTAGGAATCTTGAAAGTTGCATTCAAGTGTACATATCTTAGTGAAATAAATTCTTCAAGTAGGATATCAATGGCACATTATGACAAAATAATCTACATCGACACTACTAGGTGGTTCAACACGAGCTTAAAATCTTTTAGAAAAATTAAAAAATCATGAAAATAGTAAAGATAAAAATCATCCTCCAGTGAAAACCACTATGGTGGTGCTTTGGACAAGTACCATGATGAAACCTGGAAAACAGGCATCATGTGTAGAATTGAACATATGTGTGCACTAGTTGAGGTGAAAGCATCTTATTTCATCCATAATAAACTCCAACATTCCATCCATCTCATCCACAATAAATTCATTCATCCATCAACCATTTATCCAATCCATTTTCATCCATCTTCCAAATTATCTTGATCTTGGTAAAACTTTGGTGCACACTTTACACTTGCATATGGTAGACATCTTGAAATGGGTTGTTGCCATTGATCCTATCCTATCCAGCATTATCTAAGCCATGAAGCACTATCCAAATGAGCATCCTCTATTCAAACACCTTATCACAAGATAATCCTTGACATCCTTTGTGTGCTTACCATATCCTTCCATCCATACATCCATCCAAACATCCACTAATGGAATTCCATACATTGCTAGGCACTAGGGGTATATATTTACATCTTGATTTGGGATTAAATCTTGATCCATCTCTTCCAACTTATGTGGTGATCTAAACATTGGAAAAAAATAAAATCAAATAGGTCAAATCACTTGTGATCCAACACCCAAATCACTAGCCCATGGCATATTTTGACAAGAAGATGTTCCTTATCAAGCTTCATCTTTCATCAAACATTAATCCAAACAATAAATATCAATTGCATCTAATTTACACTTCAATGTCACATAAAATTATTCAAACAAATTTTGTTCCAAACTAAGCTTCACAATCTTGATCAATCAAATCCAATCAATCTGTCATCATCTTGGGATATCCTTCCCAATCCTCATGTTTCTTAATACTATCCTTGCATTGTTGTGTATCCTCAATAATGTTATCATCATCAATCCATCATCACCTTGGGATATCCTTCCCAATCCTCATGTTTCTTAACACTACCCTTGCATTTTTGTCTATCCTCAACAATTTTATCATCATCAATCCATCATCATCTTGGGATATCTTGCCAAATCCTCATGTTTCTTAACACTATCATTGCATTGTTGTGTATCCTCAACAATTTTATCATCATCAATCCATCAATCAGATCAATCAACCCTAGCTTAGTTTTCAAAAAAATCCCAAAATAAATCATTGATGTCATCACACATATCCATATCCAAATCATGAAAATCATGAAAAAATCCAAAAAAGTCAAAAACATATCAAAATCCAAAAACAAGTCAAAAATTCAAAAAAGTCAAAAACATGGTATTTGAACTATGTCGTCTCAGAGCTTAAATGTAGGAAGGCCATCATTGATGAGCCCCCAAGACACAAAAACACAAAAACATTTAAATAACCTGGAAATCCAAAACAAATCCTTATAACATTTCAAAAACATCAAAAACATCCAAATATTTGAAAAAATCCATTCGTCCCATTTTTCTTCACCCACGATAATCAATCATCCATAATAAATCAATCATCACCTCCATACTTTCGCAATACAAATAGGAAACAATCACAACAATCAACAAAATCAAGTTTCAAACACAAAATCAAAATTGAAACAACAAACTTTTAAATGCAAAATAAAACTCTTGATCGTTTTAGCAAACATGTCAATTGAACCTTATATCAACAACCTTTTGGAAAAACCTATCAAGTTTCCACCATCCACTAACATGTCCTAGGATGCATCCTTTCTATAATGGGAATTATCTATTGGAAAAACACTTTGGATACTTATCCTAAACAAAACACATCCCTTTGGTTATATGTATGAAGAACATTTCCTTGTTTTTTTGCTTGATCTTTTCTTTTGATTTATCTTATTTCAATCATTCCAATGACCTCTCAATGATTTCTAATAAAAAATATTTAGAGAGAAATGAATGGGGAATTGATCATTATCTTTTTTTTTCTATGATTCATACTTTCTTGTAATATAACTTGGCAATACTTGCTTTAGTACGCATGTATGGAGGGAGTTTTGGACAATTTGTTGACTATTTCATTGATAGGTTATGCCTTTCCATAATTTGGTTTGAGATGTTTGAAACTTTTTAAATACATCCTAGTGAGGTTTTTGTATGTTAGGTGTGAACAAGAATACTCCTATCTAATTGTTGAGTCAAAGTCTATCTCACTAGGTACAACGCCACCCTAGTTTTCTATACCTTGATGCATCGTATCTACGTGTGTGATCAAAAATAAGGAAAGTTATACTTGTTGCATCCCCACTCCCTCTATAATAAATACATCATCATCATTCATCATCATAACTAATAAAGTCTTGACAACTCATAAACTTGTTGGACTTCTGCATCTTCTCGGAATCAAGGGTTGATCCCTCTCATTCCTCTATCCTCTTTCACGCTAACATGCTATCATGACATGCATCCATTTTTCATTCATAAAATGTCAGCATACACATCCTACATACTCATACATATCATCATAATATGAAATATCATTCATTTCACATGCATTACATCATCATTTAAAATGTTTAGGATGATATAGATTTGTTATTCTTAGCATCTTAATTCATCTCATTTGCATCATCATTATCATATAGATTTGTTAGTCTAACCATCCATACATCCATCTTGAACCTCTTTGTCATGAGATCGACCCTAAAATAAAACTTTTTTCCTGATCTCTCAAGGGGGCAGTATACTAGCGTACTTCTTTCCAATGGGGCAACATTGGGGCATTTGAAAAAATTAGGAAATTATTGAATTTCGATCTTGACAGAGTTATTCTTTGAACCAATGCAGCTGGTACGCTACTTCAAAGAGGGGAAAAATGTAGACACTTGAATTAACATCATTTCTTATGTTAATCAAATAAAGCAATTTATTCAATTAATTCACTAATGTGCATCATATTTGATTAAATAAATCAATTTATTTAATTAAAGTCCTAAAAGTCATCTCATATGATTTGATAAATCAAATTAATTAAATCAAATTTCAGATCCCCTAAATTCCTCTAAGTTAATTAATTATGGATTAATTAAATCCTAATCCTAATTACCCATTCTCTAATGTTTGACTCAACCTTGGTCAAACTCAATCCCTGATAGAACCCACCCACTTGCACATGAAAAACAATTATTTTAATTAACTAATTATCTCATTTTCCCTCACAAAGGCATATTATAAGGGAATATTACTTCACTAACTCCACTTATTTGATTTTCTTGCCCAAATAATTTCCCTCCAAAACATCTCAATCATAATCACTTGATGCCTCTTACAAATGCGTTAATCTCTCTTAAACCCTTCTTACATCTCAACCACATGCATTAACTATGTACACTCTCCAAAATGTGCTCCAACTTCACCCATTAGATTTGTGACAAGTGTCACAATCTCATTGGCTCTCCTTTAGTCCCACATTCCTCCCATCTCTCCATTCTTCAATCCTTCTACCTATAAATAAAAGCCACAATCATCCATGATCTTATCCACAATCATAGCATTTGCACTATAGGCACTTTTATTTCAGCATCTTCATCACATCTTGTTCATCATTTTGGAAGCTTATCATAGGGGTGGGAAATGGAATCCTTTTCACATCAAAGGAGCACCACTCCCACTATGGGACAAGGAATGATCTTGCTTTTATATGCTTTAATTGGTTTTCTTTGGTATTTCATGGTTTTGTTTGCATATCTAGCATGATTGGGTATCTCAAAGGAGTGCTTGATTTGGTTTCCTTCATTTTCTAACAACACTAATGTTTGTTTGTCTTTGAAGTAAAGTGCAGATGTAGTGCTCACAACAAGTTTCAAGTTTCAAGCAAGCATTCAAGCATCAAGATCTATCAAGAAATCAATTCATTTCATGCAAGATCCAATCCTTGGAGTGATGTGTTAGACTTCAATCCTCTAAGGTAAACCATTAATGGTTTGGTGAGATGTAACAAGATTTGTGCATTCATCAATTCCTTCATTTTTATCATTATCTCATTATCAAGGTTTAATTACCAAACTAGGGTTTAAAAAAAGAAAACCCTTATCCACCAAAAACAAGCATTTTTCTCCTCTCTTTGTGTTTGCATATTTTTAGGTTAAGTAGGATTGAAGTTGGATCAAAAGTGAAATTTTACAAAGTTGTCAAAGTTGTCATCAAAGTTGTCAAGACACAAAAACTTATCTACAGGTTTAATTTTTGGCTTTTCAATAGTCAAACCTAAGGGAATCAGAAGCTTAGATCTGGGAATCAACGACTACAAAAAAAAATATATATATACCCTTGTATAGAGCCTCATTTGCCCCTGAGCAAATATTTCCTTCAACAAAACCTAAAACCCACTTTTGGAGCCAAGTAAAAAAAATCTGAACTGGTAGAAATAAGGTTGGATTGAGATAATCACAATCTCAATGCTCTGGGTCTCCAATAGATAAACCCCTGGTGCTTCACTCCACCAATCAACCTATAGGTCCTAAAGGTTATTAGGCACCCCTGGTCACTTGCCAACCCTGCTATCAATTCCATTTTGCTGTTGCTGAGCAGTTCTTGTTGCTTATTTTCTGGTTTGCTGCCACCAATGAGTTCTTGGTGCTTTTCCTCATACACTCAGTCTAGCCCTTAGTTCTTATAAAGACTAGTCAAATTATAAATACTCCTAACAACATTGCAGGGGTGTGCATAGGTTTTCTTGGCTTCAAAATAGTTTAGGAATGGTCCTTTCCCAAGCTCAACTCTCCTTTCTTCATTCGCTACCACCATCCCCTAGGTTAGGGTTTTAGGAGGGCTACTAGGATTAGGCCTTCTCACACAAGAAAAATGTTCATCACTCCTCTCCTTCACCTTATCAGGCCAATCTTGTTTCAGTCACCCTTGCTCAACTTTGGAGCACTAATAGATTTTCAGGGTCTTGGACTATTTTCTGTCCGTGCATGTGATGTACCCTATTCTTGCAAGAACTAGGGTTTTTCCTTAAGCTTTCCTTGGACTGTTTGCACTTTCTAGCCTCTAGAAGATCAAACAAAGGTTATCCCTCCTTTTCAACCTTCGTGAGGGCTCCTGCAATTAGTGCATACGTTGCATCAACAAATATTTATCACCCCTACCATGTTAGGTCTAATTTCTAACCATCTTTTCCAAATCGGGCTTCACAAGCTCGCTTAGGAAAAGATTATAGCCATGCTTCCAAAACTCACCAAAGCATTTATATTTACAATATTTACAAGGATGGAGTTTTTCCTTGCTTCCACAATGTCCATACTTCCTGGTACGGACAGGAAACAAACTCAAAACTCCATTTTCTGGAATTTACCAATCAAAACTAAATTAAAGAAAAGACACTGAATTGACAAGGAAAGAAGAAAACGATGGGAACACTAAATAAAATGATAAAACACAACTGCAAAGAGGATCCTTTACATGCCAGTAAACTGACAAAATGTTTTATTTAATTCTTTTCTCTGTTTTTGAAGCAAAAACAAGAAAACTGTAATTTTATTCATCAAAATCACTGTTCTATTCACATTCTCCTAAAACTGCCACACACCAAAATCCTCCAACCTCCTTCCAAGTTTAGGAAAAAACTTTTACAATCCTCAAGAAACAGTTAGGTTTAATGCACGAGCCAAAAAATGGCAAAACCCACACTGTTTGAAAACACAGTGTGTTTTCAAATTTTAACAAAAACTTAGGAAACACCCACCAAAAGATTCCCAATTTATTTAATTTTTACCAATGAACCAAAAATGTCCCCAAACACAATATAAAATGTATTAAAGACCTTTCCCAACAAAATAAGATAGATTTTAAAACAAAAATTCAAAATCTCCTTGTACTTTGGCACCTTGGCAGGTGCTCCTGCACCATTTTCCCCCTCTCAGCACAAAGATCAATGAACTTGAGGAGATATCAGTGATAAATCAATTCCTCACTTCTTGAAATCTGCTTCGTCAACCTCGGTAGCCTAAGATTTAGGTTTTCCCTTCCACTTGACAAGGTGTTCCATGTATGCCTTGTGTCTTGTTGCTTTCTTCACCCTGGACTCCAAGACCTTCTCTGCCTGAGCTTTCTCTTGACTTGGAAGGGGTATATTATTGATATCCTTAAAGATTTCTTAACTATTCTGAGCTTCATCACTGACTGTGCCCTTAAACCTGATCAAATCAGCAACATTGAAAACAGGAGATATACCCAAATCTGATGGAAGTTCTACCTTGTATGCATTCTTCCCATACTTAGCTAAAACTTTGCATGGTCCTACTCTTTTCATCTACATTTTGGTTGACATACCCTTCTACAACCTTGACTTGTTAAGATGAACCATGACATATTCACCTACTGCAAACTGCACATCTCTCCTTGACTCATCAACTGTATCTTTCAATTTTTGTGTTGCTATTGTGATGGTCTTCTTAACCTGCTCAGGGATCTCCTTCATGGTTTGAGTGAAGTCTTCTGCATGTTCACTCCTATTCTCCTGAGATCCAAGGTCTCTGAGCTCATAAATTTGTCTTGGGTGCATCCCATACACAACTTCAAATGGACTTTTCCCTGTAGTTCTATTAACATTGTCATTGTATGCATATTCAGCTTGGGAAATCACCATATCCCAGGTCTGTCCATATTCCTTTGTTAAGCACCTAAATAGATTACCTAACACTCTGTTAACCACCTCTATTTCACCATCAGTCTGAGGATGGTATGCTGATCCAAATGAGAGATGTGTACCCAATCTGCTCCACAGTGTTTTCCAAAAATGGCTCATGAATTTCACATCCCTATCAGAAACAATACTTAATGGCAATCCATGGATTCTTACAATATCCTTAAAGAAAACATGGGCAATGTAACTTGCATCATGTGTAGTCTTGCATGGAATAAAGTGACTCATTGTGCTAAATCTGTCCACAACTACAAAAACACTGTCAAAACTAGTTTTAGTCTTGGGAAGACCCACCACAAAATCCATGCTCACACACTCCCATGGTCTGTTAGGAATAGGCAGGGGCTGATACAAACCAGCAATGCTAGCTCCCCCTTTGGCTTTCATGCAAACAACACACTGTTCTACATACTTCCTAACATCTCTTGCCAATTTAGGCCAACGATAAAATCTTTGTACCAGCTCTAAAGTTTCATTTATTCCAAAATGCCCACTAATACTGCCATTGTGTTTCTCTTGGATCAGATTTTCCCTCATTTATCCTCTTGGGACACATAACAGATTACCCTTGAATAACAATCCATTTTGTAGAGTATACTCAGCATATTGACTATAAAAGTGATTCTCAAAATCTTAACATACCTTGTAGGCTTCTGAGAAATCTTCATCCTCACCACAGAGGTCTTTGAAACACTCTAATCCAATGCTTTTTAGTTGTATCTCTTGGACTATCAACATTATCCTGCTTAATGCATCTGCTACTTTGTTTTGCTGTCCCTTCTTGTGCTTAATGGTAAATGTTAAAGCTTGGATGTACTTCATCCATTTCAAATGTCTATTGCTTAACTTCTCTTGGGTGTTGATGTAATTGAGTGCCTGGTTATCTGTGAAGACTACAAACTCTTTGGGTAACAAATAATGCCTCCACTTCCTAAGGGACTACACTAAAGCATAAAGTTCCAGATCATAGGTGGAGTATTTCTGCTTGGCTTCATTGAGTTTTTCACTAAAGAAGGCTATAGGCCTACCTTCTTGACTAAGGACTCCTCCTACTGCTACTCCACTTGCATCACACTCAACTATAAAAAATTTATCAAAACTAGGCAATAACAGGATAGGTTGGGTTGCTACCTCTTGTTTCAGCTTTTCAAACCCTTTATCAGCCTCTAAAGTCCACTTAAATTTTTTTTTCTGACCACCCTTGATTGTATCTAGCACTGGTGCACAGAAACCACTAAAATTCCTTATGAACGTCCTATAAAACTAAGCTAAACCATGGAAACTTCTTACCTCTGTGGCTGTGGTTGGTGTAGGCCAGTTTAAGATGGCTTCCACCTTGCTTGGATCCATCTTCAGGGTTCCTTGGGATACTAGAAATCCTAGATACACAAGTTCTTGTTTGAAGAACTCACACTTTTCAAGGTTGATTGCCAATTGTTCTTCTTGCAGCCTTTTGAGAACCATTTCCACATGCTTCAAATGTTCTTCTGCTGTCTTACTGAAAATCAGTATGTCATCCAAGTAGACTACCACAAAAATCCCTGTGAAATCCTTAAGCACCTCATTCATTAGTCTCATGAACGTGCTAGGGGCGTTTGAGAGGCCAAATGGCATCACTTTCAACTTATACAAACCATCATTTGTCTTAAAAGATGTCTTCCATTCATCACCCTCCTTAATTCTAATTTGGTGATACCCGCTCTTAAGATCTAACTTGGTGTAATACTGAGCACCTCCAAGGCAATCCATTAAATCTTCAATCCTAGGTATTGGGAATCTATACCTAATTGTGATTCTATTAATTGCTCTAGAATCAGTACAAAGTCTCCATTTACCTCTTTTTTTTGTTGCTAAAACAACTAGGACTGCACAAGGGCTGACGCTCTTTTGAATTAGACCTTGATTCAACAATTCTTCCACTTGCCTTGCCACTTCAAGATTCTGATCTGGTGTGAGTTTGTATGCTGCCTTGTTAGGCAATGAAGCTCCAGGTATAAAGTCAATTTGATGACTTATAGCTCTCTTGGGTGGTAGAGTTGTTGGTGTTCCATCACTCACTATGCTCTTGTATTTGTCAAGCAATTTTTGGACTGCTACTGGTAACACTGTCCTTTTAGCCTTTTCCTCTTCTTTGGACTGCATTAGGACCACATAACCTTCATTCCCTAGGTGTAGATCCTTGATGAGCTCTTTTCCATTGCTCAACATAATGTTTGGAACCTTGGACTGTCCTTCATCATCCTCAATCAATGATTGCAGCTTAAAGGTTCTTCCATCCTTCTTGAATTCTATGGTATTCTCCTTTCCATGATATATAGCACCTCTGTCATACTGCCATGGCCTACCAAGAAGAATATGGCATGCATCCATGGGCAGTACATCACAAATCAGCTTGTCTTTGTAGCCTCCATTTGAGAATTCCATTGTAACCTGCTCATTGACTAGAACACTCTGCCCTTTATTCAGCCATGTGACCTTGTAAGGATTGGTATGAGGTACCTTCTATAATTTTAACTTAGTTACTGCCTCCTCAGAGATTATATTGTTTGTAGAACAAGAATCTACAATGACCTTGCATACCTTTCCCAATATCTTGCACCTTGCTCTAAACAAAGCTCTCCTTTGCTTGGGTTCTTCCTTGACTGGCTGTCTGATTAAAACCCTGTTAAACATCAGATTTTCACCTACTTCTGATTCTATATGACTAATCTTAGGTGATTTGACACTCATGGTGTCCTCTTGTGCATAAGCTACTCTTTTCTCATTGCTTGAAGAAGCTTTCTCTGGGCACCTATAAGTTGGATGACCTAGCTGATTGCAATGATAACATTTCATGGTGGCAAAGTAGGAGTTACTTCTGCCTGCTCCTCTACCTCTATTTGAACCCCCTTGAGGTCATCTTCCTCTATTAAGTCTTCCTCTTGATGATGTTTCACCCCCATGCTTAGTAAGCTTAGATTCTCCTTGGGTTCTTTGATCATTACCTCTTCCTTGGTAACCTCCACGCTGTCCTCTTTGATCTCTACCTCTGCCTCTACCCTTAGAGGACTGATCATGCTTTCTTTTATTCCTCTCTTCAACCTTTATAGCCAGCTGATAACATTGGTGGACTTTCTTGGGGCTGAGTAAAGCCATCTCTTCCTGTATATTCCACTTCAATCCATTTAGATACCTAGCCACTTTTAGGCTCTCATCTTCTACCACATTTGATCTCAAACAAAGTTTCTAGAACTCTTCAGTGTAGGTGTTGACATCTTGATCTTTTTGTCTTAAACTATACCTTTTCTTGTGAAGTTGGATCTCATAATCATCTGGCATATATGTTTCCTTCACTTTAGCAACCATTCCTTTCCAGGTTGATATGGGCTACTTGCCTTCTTTCTCCCTTTCAATCTGGACAAATTTCCACCATGTCAAAGCTGATCCTCTCAACCTTGATTTTGTAACCTTCACTTTCTGAGCTTCCGTGACTCCATCACACTCAAAGTGGTTCTCCATTCCATCTATCCAGTCCATGACTACATCAGGATCCATCTTTCCATAGAACAACAATATACCCTCAAGTCCTTTTCCACTCAGGGCTTTTAATGCCTTCAAGAAAGGCTCCTCCTCCAAAATAGGGTCAGGTTCAGGGACTTTGTCCACCTCTACAACCTCTTCTTCCTTTGGCACAATTCCTTCCAGCCTTGCATTGTTCAATGCCTTCTCCAATTGCTCTATTCTTTCTTTCAGGGACTTGTTGTCCTCTTCTTGTTCTTCAACCCTCTTGGCTAACTGTGCATTTTTCACCATGTTGGGCATTTCACTTGACTCAACTTCCTCTAACATATAAGCTACTTTCCCAAATCTTTAGCTAGGCTCTGATACCAATCTGATAGAAACAAGGTTGAATTGAGATAATAACAATCTCATTGCTCTGGGTCTCCAATAGATAAACCCCTGGTGCTTCACTCCACCAATCAACCTATAGGTCCTAAAGGTTATTAGGCACCCCTGGTCACTTGCCAACCCTACTATCAATTCCAGTTTGCTGCTGCTAAATAGTTCTTGTTGCTTATTTTCTGGTTTGCTGCCACTAATGAGTTCTTGGTGCTTTTCCTCATACACTCAATCTAGACCTTAGTTCTTATAACGACTAGTAAACTTCTAAATCCTCCTAACAACATTGCATGGGTGTGCATAGGTTTTCTTGGCTTCAAAACAATCTAGGAATGGTCCTTGCCCAAGCTCAACTCTCCTTTCTTCATTCACTACCACCATCCCCTAGGTTAGGATCTTAGGAGGGCAACTAGGATTAGGCCTTCTCACACAAGAAAAATGTTCATCACTCCTCTCCTTCACCTTATCAGGCCAATCTTGTTTCAGTCACCCTTGCTCAAATTTGGAGCACTAATAGATTTTCAGGGTCTTGGACTATTTTCTGTCCGTGCATGTGATGTACCCTGTTCTTGCAAGAACTAGGGTTTTTCCTTAAGCTTTCCTTGGACTGTTTGCACTTCTAGCCTCCAGAAGATCAAACAAAGGCTTTGCCTCCTTCTCAACCTTGGTGAGGGCTCCTGCAATCAGTGCATACGTTGCATCAACAAATATTTATCACCCCTGCCATGTTAGGTCTGATTTCTAACCATCTTTTCCAAATCGGGCTTCACAAGCTCACCTAGGAAAAGATTATAGCCATGCTTCCAGAACTCACCAAAGAATTTATATTTAACATATTTACAAGGATGGAGTTTTTCCTTGCTTCCACAATGTCCATACTTCCTGGTACGGACAGGAAACAAACTCAAAACTCCATTTTCTGGAATTTACCAGTCAAAACTAAATTAAAGAAAAGACACGGAATTGACAAGGAAAGAAGAAAATGATGGGAACACTAAATAAAATGATAAAACACAACTGCAAAGAGGATCCTTTACATTCCAGTAAACTGACAAAATGCTTTATTTAATTCTTTTCGCTGTTTTTGATGCAAAAACTAGAAAACTATATTTTATTCATCAAAAATCACTGTTCTATTCACATTCTCCTAAAACTGCCACGCACCAAAATCCTCCAACCTCCTTCCAAGGTTGGAAAAAAACTTTTACAATCCTCAAGAAATAGTTAGGTTTAATGCATGAGCCAAAAAATGGCAAAACCCATGCTTTTTGAAAACATAGCGTGTTTTCAAATTTTAACAAAAACTTAGGAAACGCCCACCAAAAGATTTCCCAATTTATTTAATTTTTACCAATGAACCAAAAAGGTCCCCAAACACAAGCTAAAAGGTATTAAAGACCTTTCCCAACAAAATAAGATTTATTTTAAAACAAAAATTCAAAATCTCCTTGTACTTTAGCACCTTGGCAGGTGCTCCTGCACCATGAACCTTCTCAAATCTGCTAGTTAATGGTTGTTTTTGTCAGAATTATCATAATAATTCACATTTTATGTGTTAGATCTCATAACTTTGATTGTTAATTCACTTTTATTCTTCTCCCAAAATTATTGTTCAATCATTTTTATCATAAGGAAGTTAGGGTAGCATAGTGTCCAAACCTACGGTTGACTCACCTTGAGGGTTGCAAGTCAATTCTAATCATTTGTGGCACTATCCCTCTTCCTAATGACCATGTAAAATGTGGATTTGTGATTAGGGGATACCCCCTTTTTCTTTTGGCATAGGTCCCTCATTTCACATCTTGTTTTTAAGTCTCCTATTCATCTCCCCCCTTTTTCCTTTTTTTCAGTTATATGCTCCACCATATTAGTATTCTAGTGTGGCATTTCCTTGAGACTGAAAGTATTGTTTACCTTGAAGATATTGTTGACCTTGAGGGCCATATTACAAATTTTTTTGTTGAGCATCCAATTATTGTTGAGCATACATTTGTTGGGCTTATGCTTGTTGTTGAGCTAGTAATTGATCATGAGAAAAACCTCGTTGTTGGATCATGTGTTGATTAGGAACAACATTTTGATTTAGACCAATATTTTGATTTGGAACAAGGTTTTTATTTGGAACAATTTTGATTTGGAACAAATTTTTGATTTGGAACAATGTTTTGACTTGGAACCATTTTTTGGTTTTAACCAATGTTTGGATTTGGCACTATGTTTTGATTTGAAACAATGTTTGGATTTGGAACAATGTTTGTATTTGGAACAATATTTGGATTTGAATCCATGTTTGGATTTGGACCAATGTTTGCATTTGGAACCAAGGTGATCCCACAATAGTGGTTTACAATTTTTGGTCAAACTGGACACTGAAATTATTATTTTTAACTAAATCTTCAAATTTTGGGCACCTATAGCGGCTAAACCGTGAAGAATTTTAAGATGATGCAAACTAGAGTCTTGTCACATTTTGTCTGTAGATTCTAAAAAAAAAAATTTCAAAAATTTTGGAATTATATTGCACTTCTTTTTCCATCTCCCATGAAAACTAGTTTTTTTCATAAAACAACATTTTTAAAAAGTGGCCACCATATAGCACATAATTTTTTTTCCATGAAGGAAAAATTCTAATTCTTTGAATTTAGATTCATAACTCCAATATCTAGTGCTTCCACTTGGTTAGAAAGTTTTTTATTGATTTTTTTTTTAATCAAGTTTCAAAGTCAAACCAATTACAATTTAGAAATAGCGCGACCATATAATGCATAACTTTTTTTGTATGTATCAAAACTGATTTTTTTTTGTTGGATCAATGACTTAAATATCTGGTGCACTCATTTTTCAAATTTTTTTTTGATAATCTACTATTTTTCTACATGTATAGAACAGAGACCTTCATTTTTGATGAAAAACCTATGTTTAATAAAACTAAAAAAACAAATACATAATAAAACCAAAAACATATTAAAATTATATTCATTGGATAGCTCATTCTGAGGACTACCTGATTCCAATTGGGTTTGTGAAGATTCCTCCATTTTCATCTTCAACCCAAGCTTCAAAGTGCCAAAATTTAGGTTTTTTTTGTGTCTCAAGGGGGAGATGAGGAATAAGGGGTGTTCGTTCGAACCAAGGTTCCTTTGAACTCCCCTTCTATAAGGGATTTTGTTCGTTATTTTGGCAGGAAAGAATTAAAATGGTTCACTTGAACCTTGGTTCTAGCAAACCCCTAATGGGTTTAGTCGAACCAATAGGTTCATATGAACCCCTAAAATCAAATTTTTTTCCATGCATTCGGGTGATCCCACAATAGTGGTTTACAATTTTTGGCCAAACTAGACACTAAATTATTATTTTTACCTAAATCTTCACATTCAGGCACCTATAGCAGCTAAACCATGAAGGATTTTAAGATTATGCAAACTAGAGTCTCGTTACATTTTGTTTGTAGATTCTAAAAATATTTTTTTCAAAATTTTTGGAAGTAGATTGCACTTCTTTTACCATCTCCCACGAAAACTGATTTTTTTCAAAAAATAGCATTTTTAAAAATGGTGCACATCGTATAACGCATAATTTTTTTTTCATAAAGGATAAAATTCTAATTCTTTTGAATTTAGATTCATAACTCCGATATCTAGTGCTTCCACTTGCTTAGACAATTTTTATTGAATATTTTTCTTTAATCAAGTTTCAAAGTCAAACCAATTACAATTCAAACATAGCACGTATAACACAACTTTTTTTGTATATATCAAAATTCAATTTTTTTTTTGGTTGGATCAAGGACTTCAATATCTAGTGCACTCATATTTTTCAATTTTTTTTGATAATCTACTATTTTTCCACATGTGTAGAACAAAGACCTTTGTTTTCGATGAAAAACCTATGTTTAATAAAACTAAAAAAACAAATACATAATAAAACCAAAACATATTAAAATTATATTCATTGGATAGCTCGTTTTGAGGACTACCTAATTCCAGTTGGGTTTGTGAGGATTCCTCCATTTTCATCCTCAACCTGAGCTCCAAAGTGCCAAAATTTAGTTTTTGTGTGTCTCAAGGAGGGCATGAGGATTTAGGGGGGTTCATTCAAACCAGGGTTCGCTCGAACCTCTTTCATATGCATTTTTTTTTTTTGGTGGCAAAAATTTTAAGGGGCTCGCTTGAACCCAAATTTGGTCAAACCTAGGTTCGATCGAACCTCTAGGTTCATACGAACCCCCAATATCACTTTTTTTTCCATGGGGTCATTTTTTCTCAGTTTTCCTTCTTCCGTCAAAATTGTAAACCACTATTGTGGCTTCACCCATTTGTTTTTTTTGAGTTTTCCTTCCTCACTTCAATTGTAAACCACTATTGTGGCTTCACCCACCATGTTTGGATTTGAACCCAGGTTTGTATTTGGAACCATGCTTTGATTTGAACCGATGTTTTGATTTGGACCAATGTTTGTATTTGGAACCATGTTTGGATTTGAACCCATGTTTTGATTTTGACCAATATTTGTATTTGGAACCATGTTTGGATCTAAACCCATGTTTGGATTTTGACCAATGTTCATATTTGGAATCATGTTTGGATTTGGAACCATGTTTCTATTTTAACCCATGTTTTGATCTGGACCAATGCTTAGATTGATCAAATGACATCAATTAAACCAAAATAGCTAAGCAAATGATAAATTAACTACACAATCCAATGAAATTGTTCACAAAGCCAAATTAGAATTCAAAAGTATGAAATAACAAATCAAATCAAATTGAATTTGAACTAAGAGATGCAAACCTCAATCCCTTTGTGGGATTATGTCCAAATTAGATTTATAGTGCTTCAATTCAAACAAAATCCATTGCTATGCAAAGCAATTGATGAAGAAATGAACTCAAACAACTCACAAGTGTTGTCAAATTGATCAAATTGGGCAATCAATTCAAGAGAGTAAGTTTACTCAAAGATTATGGATGATTATTATGGAAAAATGCTTGCTATTTATAGAATTTTGAAATCGGGATCAATGGTGAGGATCAAAAAGGCTAATGAATGGATGAAATTGAATGAGGGGAATGGAAATGGATCAAATATGAATCAAATGGTTTAAAATCCATGAGACATGGATCAAGGATCAAATCAATGGTCTCAAATCCATGAGAAACTTGACTAATTCCCCAATTTTTAGGAATTATGCTAGAGAGATGTTGGAGATATTTTCATTTGGGGAGAAATATTTGAATTTGAAAAGGGAATATTCATTATGCAAGTGGGAAAAGTTGGAGGATTTGGAAAGAAATTAGCCAATTAAACAATTAATTAAAATCATTTAATTGTGCAAGTGGATGAGATTAAAGGCTTTAATTAAATAATCATGAATTATTTAATCAAAGTATGGTTATGAAATTTAATTACATAATTTGCATCATTTAATCAAATGAGAATGGAATTACTATGGAGAAAAGTGAATTAAAAAATTAAAATTGATTTACTTAATTAATAGGAGAAAATATGAATTTAACTAAATAATTGACATTATTTGATTAAATGGATGAATTAGGTGAAATAGACTGGAAATGATTTGATTAGGTGAAATCAAGTATGTGATATTCGGGATAGTTTTAAGTGTCTATAGTATGTATGTATGTATACATATATGTATGTAAGTATATATGTATATATATTTCTATGTACATACGTACATATATATAATCAGTTAACATGATCACCTAAGGGTTTCAAAAGAGTTAGAATTATGGATATAATAGTATAACATACGTTGCTTGTTTCATTTAACATATAACCTTGTTCATTTACATTCAACTGAATTATGTATGTATGGTTTTCTTGTTCTTCAATTACAGTGACTCTTACATGTATGAAAATGTTGTTTCATACATGACATGTGTGTGTGTATGTATATGTGTGTGTGTATATATATATATAGGTGTGTGTGTACACACACACACACACATATATAGATATAGATATATATGTGTGTATGCATGTATGTATGTACACATATAAAATTTTACAACTATATTAGTTTCAAAAAGGGTTATAAATATTTATACCATAATATTGTTTTAAGTTAGTACTGTGCACAATATAGTATAACAAGCATTGCTTGTTTTTGAAAACAACAAAGATGAACATATTAGAGAACATAAACTTAGCTATGAAACAGCAAAGATGGACATAAGTTAGTATAATATAAACTCAATTATGAAACAACAAAGATGAGTTCATAATATAGTATAACATAAACTCAACTATGAAACAACAAAGATAAACATATTAGTATTATGAAGATTACATCAGTTGGACAACTTCAAAACATTCAGAACAAAATTGTTCACCATCCAACATTCTAATTATGTAAAGAAAATTGGAAAAGAGAAATCAGATGATGGGAAGCTATTTGTTTATGTGTTGTTGGTATTTGCGTCTTTCCTAGCCAACTTCTCATCCATGTTTGTGGCCTATGAATTAGTAGGACTGCAACTTGAAAGTGGTTGGCTAATACTTGGGGGAGGCGATGTTGAGATGCCTTTCTATTGTTGCCTCTTTTCTAGCCTTTTCCATTTCTCTTTCTTTCTTAGTAGCTTCCTTTTCAATCCTTTTTTGCTCCTTTTTTTATCCCTTCTCTTTTCATTGTTGTTCAATTTGAACTTTAGTTACTTGTCATTGAAGGCCTTTTTCAATTCTCATTTGTTCCTTGAGGTCCCTTGTTATAATTCTTTCAATATTTTGTTGTTTGAACTATTCTCTTTTCATATCTTTCAATTTTTGAATTTCCTTCTTCCTCTACTCTTGCTCCATTAGCAACTTCACATAGTCATTTGTGGTGAGGAGCTCAGATTGTGCTAAGTTGAATCTCACAATCAGCTAGATGATTAGACTTATCCTTCACTAGATGAACATATAACTTCAAAAATTAGGAGATGTATGAACTTATTTAGCCTCCTAATGGCTCCATGGAATCTTCTTCATTTTGAAATTGCACCTCAATAATTGTTTCATCCACTTCCTCACCTCCTCCCAATTGATAAAATTCACATTATCCACAATCAACATAAAAATACAGTAACGTAGATGGCCCCATGTTGTTTGGTGGAGATGGCATTGACAAAATTTATTCTAAATCCACATGCAAATCAATACCAATATTTTCAACCCCCTCTAACAACCATGATTGTTCCTCTAATGCACTAGGCAGAGAAAGAGAGATGTCTACATATGTATTTTGGTCACCCAAATCAGGTGTTCTTAGTGGGGTATATTGGTCACCCAAATAAAGCATTTCAATTGGAGATTGTTGGTCTAACAAACTAGCTATTTTTAGTGGACTATGTTGGTCTACAAAATGAGGTGTTCCAATTGTCCCTTCAACCTATGTTTGTGCAACACTATTCATGGTAGACTTATAATATTTTCTACAACAAATGCTTCCTCAAGGGAAACAAATTGGAATGTCTCACTTGGCCACTTATCCTCCATTAATGCATCTAGATTTTGGGCCAAATACCTATTCTTTTGAAGCTTTCTTTTATGTTGTCAATAGTCAATACTTTCTAAAATGCAGTGCTACCAAGTGTTGCCAACTCTACCCTTTTAATCTCTAGATTTGGATACTTACTCATTCATGTTGCTCTTTCCTTTTTAAAATATTATTTGAAAGATGTAAACACACTAATATCAAGTGGTTGCAATTTGTGATATGTGTGGGCTTGTAGGGTTAGCAAGTCAATTCATAGTGACCTTGCTTTGTTAATAGTAGAAAATGCAACATGGCTTCCATGGCCATAAAAAATCAAGAGGTGTTTATTAGTGGGTGAGACACCCCCTGGTATAAAAGAAAAAAAAAATTGCATCTAATTCAAGAAGAGGTCTTTGGTCATCCACGCATGAGGCTGAGCAACCATACATGCACTTGGCTCACAATGAGCTATATAGTTCTTCAAGTGTTTTTTCTCTTAAACAAATAAAATCTAGGTATCTTTTGTCCAACAATGTTTTCACAACATAGAATTATGATCCATTCTCATCTCTTGGGTATAATGTATGATACACTTCTTCTACCCTTTTTGGAAAGCACTCTCATTGCACCATTTTGTCTAGCTTGAATGCCAATCTCATCATAGTTCCAAATATTCATTGGACCATACAAATTGGTTGTGTATGCCTTTTTTAATGTTTATAGAATGCAACAACCACTGCAAGCCTCAAATTGAGTGCATGATCTCTATCTTGGCCTTGTGCTATCCTCAAAGTTAGATTGGGATGCCTTCTTTTGAAGCCTATCCGCCAAGACTTACCAAGAACTCCATCCTTGAATGGATTTAGCCTCATCTAGAAGATTTGTGCTACTTCATACTTCAATTTGACAATTTCCAAACCATGGACAACAACAACCATCTCCTTGAACCATTTGACAACCTTTTCCTCTTTGTCATCGATCAAGACTATTTGGGGCCCTTTCCTTTTTGTAGAGGTAACACTAGTCAACCAATTAGTCAATATGGTTGTTAGAAGACCCCTCTTCGTTGTTTCCCCCCTTGTTGACATTACATAGTCTTCAACATCTCTCATGGAAAATTCCATGTCAAACGTAGAACATTCTCATTGCACTGAAACCTTCTTAGTTGTAACAATTGCATTCACTTGAACTATAGGTTTGATTGGTTGTGGAATGGGAATAAATTCCCCCTCTTCACTATGTGGTAGCCTCACACCCCTCTTGTGTGGAGGCATTAGTGTTTGAGCTCTCTTTATAGATTGCCTAGTTCTTGTTGTTTTATTCTTCATCTACATTGAGTCAAGTGTAAGTACAATAAATGGAAAACACATACACACAGACATATATTCAAATTAAAGGAGAGGGTCTGATGGTGGTGAGTTTTATGTTGTGTGAGGGGTCCACATCAACAAAGGATATGCTGGCCAAAAATTTGAATTGTATACAACCCTTAATTGATCATATCCCTAATTCTAACTCTTACAACCCTTAGCTAATCATGGAAGATATGTGTTACAAATATGTATAACCCTTTGTGAAACAACATAATGATATTTATATATAACTTGAAACAACATCATGATACAAATATTTATAACCATTTTTGAAACAACATTATGATGTTTATATATAACTTGAAACATAGTATGATACAAATATTTACAACCCTTTGTGAAACAACATAATGATATTTGTATATAACTTGAAATAGTAGTATGATATACAAATATTTGTAACCCTTTCTAAAACAACATTATCATACATGTAAAAGTCATTGTAATTGAAGAATAAACAAACCATGCATCTAATTCATTTAAATGTGTGTGTGTATATATTGCATTTGAAGGTATCATATACTCGACTATTAAGAGTTTTATGCACCTATCTTTTGGCTAAATGTGTGAATGCATATAGTAAGGATGATACCTGGAATGATACGTATGTATGGAAATGTTTTTGAAGAAAATCATTATATGTATGAATAAGAGTCATACATTGAACAATTTATATGCATACATAATCTTAAAAAAAAATTGAAATATACATATCATGGAAGCTGCAATAGGTGTTTGAAGAAGTTTGCAAGAGCTCTCTTCAATTAGTCTCCAACAAGTTTCTTAAACAAAAACTCATAAATTTGAATTATGAAACAGGTAGCTTGCAACACACATTTATTGTATAAATAATGGTAAATTGACTTGTATAAATTTGAAAAGATGGGAGCAAGTGGAGATTTTTGAATTATTGGAGGGATTTTGAGATTGCATTCATGGAATTAATGGTAGAAGTGATATGAATTGGGTTGTGAATGGTACATATAAATTTGATTTGAGATGTTACAAATTCAAGTCGGCAATATTAGTTATAGTGTAATTTAAACGATGATTTCAAAAATTTGAAATTGTTTTTTGTTTTACTATTTTGTTAGGATTAATTAAATATCACATATAATTATGAAATATGGTTGAAATAATAAGTCATTATTTTGTAAAATTGTATTGCATAGTGAGCCTGTGAATTGGTTTTCAATTTTTGCAATGTAAAATTACAAAAAGACTAGTATAGTTAAACATGGTGGAACTATAAGTTCGTCAATCATGGATAAATAATGAAACATTTTTATTTGAAATATGTTCAAATGTATTTTCAAGTTGGTGGGTGATCAAATATATGGTTGTTGAAATGTAAATGGATTTTTACATGTCAATTCAATTTTAATGTATTAGTGCATATATTATGCATATAAATATATCTATTTGTATTCACTTAATTTTAGAAAGTGAAAAATATTTATTCTATTGAACACATTTTGATTTTAACATATACTTATATGATCATATTATAAAGACAAGTTGAAAAAAATATTCTTTTATTTCTTATTAGTGAGTACCAGACTGTAAGCTCACATCCGCACCATAGGAGCCCGCTCCACCATCGGGCCCTCTCCCTTAGTGTTCCTTACAAAAAGAAAACACAGAACGGGCGGTCAATCAAAAATATTAAAATGCTCACGTGAAGCACGAGATTTTCCTTCATCTCCTTAAATGCGTTATTAGGAATGAGTTTGTCACTGCAAATAATCTGCAATTGTAGAAATGGCAGATCAGTGTCAGCTTCATGTGGTGATGTTTCCTTGGCTTGCCCACGGTCACATAACACCTTTTCTAGAACTGGCCAAGAGCCTTCACAGTTATGGTCTAAAAATTTTATTTCTCTCCACTCCGCTAAATATTGAAAGGATTCAACAGCAAATATTGCAACTGCAGCCCTCGCCAGAAATTGAGCTAGTGCAGTTACCGATGCCTGCCGTCGATGGTCTTCCCACGGGTGTTGAGTCCACCTCAGATTTGTCCACGCTTGGAGCATTAAATCTAATACCGCTACTCTTTCAAGCCCTCGATCTTTGCGAGAAGCCTTTCGAAGCGCTGCTGAAATTGCTTTCTCCTGATTTTGTTGTACATGACATGCCGGTGTACTGGGCCCCTCGGGTTGCCGCCAAGCTGGGAATTCCCACAATAAATTTCATGGTGCTAACCGCCACGAGCATGAGTTTCACGGCAGGGCATCACAAGCACCGATTACAGCAGATCCCAACGGCAGAGGATATGACTGTGCCGCCACCAGGGTTCCCCTCATTGGCCGTCCGCCGTCGACTCTTTGAAGCGCGGAAAGCCATGTCGTTGTACCAAAACTAGCAAGATGGTGAGGGTCTGACCTTCATGGACCGACGTGCCATCGCTGTGGAGGAAAGTTGGGCAACTGCTTGTAATACTTGCCTGGAATTGGAAGGCAAATTTGTAAAATATTTTGAAACATGCACCGGGCGGCCACTTTTTCCACTCGGGATTCTGATGCACAATTTGCCGCCGCGGCCGGCTGCGGACCCGTGCTTGGCCTGGTTGGACCGACAACCGCCTCGGTCGGTCGTGTTTGCGTCCTTCGGCAGCGAATGTGCTCTCACCCACCAACAGATCGCCTCGTTAGTTTTAGGCTTGGAAGAAAGTGAAATCCCATTCCTCTGCATTCTCATAGGCCAAGCGGCGGTTGAGTTTCCCCCTGAATTTGAGGCTCGCACGAGTGGAAGAGGGCTGGTAGTGACCGAGTGGGCTCCTCAGCTGCACATTTTGAGTCATCCTTCGACGGGAGCCTCTCTGACACATTGCGGGTGGACTTCTATTACAGAAGGTTTAAGGTCTGGAGTGCCCTTCATTGCTCTTCCAATGCAGTACGACCAAGGTTTGAATGCCAGGCTGATTTCCGAGGAGTTCAAGGTGGGAGTGGAGGTTAGGAGAAATGACGAGGATGGTTCGTTTACTAAGGAAGACATCGCTAGAGCTATCCGAGTTGTTATGGTGGAGGCGGAAGGCAATAAGATTAAATCTAATGTTGAAGAGATTAGCAAGTTCCTGACCAAGGATGATTGCCAAGTCCACCAAACAAACATCCAATACTTTGTCTCTGCCCTAAAACAGAAAGCCTCGGATAAGCAAAATGTTTGATTTTATTAGGTGGATGTTGTTGCAAGATGTTTGATTTTATAAGGTCGATGTTGTTGCATTTGCTTTATTACAAAGAATTGAATTGTGCAAAAGAATGTAATTATATGTTAATTAAATAATAATGTGAGATCAATAGACTGTTGCAATCTAAATCTTATAGTTGTTAGCTAAATCTTATGGACTCCAATTCTGGGTGCTTGTCTTCAAATTATGGCATGGGTCATCATATCACATTGGATGGGAACTCATACACATGGCTAGAGACCATTTGATGATTGATTAGGTGGTTGGGTCACAATTGACTTCAACAATTTGTACATCGCCATCAATTGTATGGATGGCATATTCTTGGGGCTTTGTTTTATGCTTTGGGCAAGCATCTTTCAGTTTTGCAAGCTTAGGAGCTTGTGTACTTAGCAGGAAGTATCTAGTGATCAATCATTGGTCAGGTCACATTTGACTTCAAGGTTTTTTGCATCATCCTCTTTAACACTTACTTATATAGATAATTCAAGGATTGTATGGTTGCACACCCAGAATTGGAATGACTTGATCATATCCTGCAGCTAGGCACATTTTGTGATCAACATAACATCAGCTCCGTGGATGGCACGGTCTCAGTGCTTTGCTTCGTGTTTTGGGCATGTGTCTTTCAATTGAGCAAACTTAGGAGCTCATGTACTTGGCTGGGAGCATTTGATGATCCATCGATGGTCAGGTTACGTTTGACTTCAAAACTAGCAATATCTTCTTGGAGACTCACTCAGATGGATAATTCAAGGGTTGTAAGGTTGCAGAACAACAATTGAAATCATTCAAGCATATCCTGTGACTAGAAGCATTTCATGGATCATACTTGACTTTACCAATTCAGCTCCTTGTCATTTTTGAATTTCAACTTATTATTAAACAGGAGGAGACAGAAGGATAGAATGTGGAGCTGTAAAAACATCTCACCTAGACCATAGAGTTACCAGCATTTGTGATATATCTTAGGGGATGTTGGCGTAGTGAATTTACAGCACTTATTTTAATCTTTTGAATTTTTTTTGTGTATGTAGTAGTGTTCTCAGCTTCTTTGAGCAGATTCACCCAATTACTCTAGTGTTCTGGCTTATTATCTATTGAATATATTGCATCTCTCTCTTCTGTGAATCATAGAATTCTCACACTAACAAAATAGCAAAAATACAAGTAATACTGAAACAACACTACTTCACAGAATTCTCACACTAAGAAAATAGTAAAAGTACAAGTAATACTGAAACAACACTTTGAAGTAGTGTGACAATAACTAAAGAAATAATCCATTTGACATAGAATATAAAAACATTATTGACAAAATTTAAAAAAATATACAATAAAAATATTTATATATAAGAAATTATTTAAAACAATATTTATAAAATAGTAAACCCCACAATAGTAAGCAACTTCTTATCCATCAAAACACCTCCTAGGCTCACCACATGGAACTAAACAAACGTTCTGGAATATAAACAAGTCAGTTTGTATACTGATCATGATAAATGACTACCTATAAATAAAAATATATAAGTTATCCTCCCTCATTTATTATTTTCTTTGTGTGTCTTCTCTTTCTTTGGGGTTTGGGGGCTCTAAGCATTTTAGTTAAAATAATATACATAATAAATTTGTTAGACCCCTACAAAACTTTCAATGGCAGGTCTCTGTTGTGTTCATTATTGTGTTTGTTGCCAAGTTGTCATATCTATAATGTCTAATATCAAGACTTTGCCCAGGAGTTGTCAAACCTTTCTCGTTCTTTTTCCTTTGAGACCTAATTGGCACTTCCTGGGCTTTCTAAAACATCAATTTGCAGTATTTTTTTTTGCTATTGTGCAAGGTTATTTGGTGAATTTCAATGCTAAGGTTAAACTATTTTACTTTTTTCTATGGTTTCATCCACTATTTCCAACATCTTAAAACCCCAAGTAGTCTTAGTTGTCATTTATAGATCTTATCTTATATCCTAGGTTGTTGTGAGTTAGTTGTCTCATGTGATAGGATTATCACAATCTTGTCTAATCTTATCTCTCACCTTGCCTTTATAAGCAAGGCATCTCATGTATATTTGCATATTCAATCTTGTAATATTGCATCCATTATCATAGCAAGTTATTCTTGCCATTTTCTCTCTTGTGGAAGATATTTTGATCTAGCAACTGTTCTTGGAGGTGTTGAGGAGTCACCATTAACTCCTACAAATAGCATTCCTAGCCTTAGCATTATTTTCACAAGCCTTCTTTCCAGCCTAGTCTCTTGGGGGACTTTCAAGGATCTCATAGTCATCCACAATTGATTGTCAAACTTCAAACGCTAGGTCCATCAAGTATGCTTCCATCCTCACTTTCCAAAAAGCATAATTGGATCCATCAAAGGGCGGTGCTTTATTTGCGAACAATCCTTCTTGAGCCACTGAGTGTGCCATCCCGAATCTACCTCAAGTTGTTAAGCTTTAACAAAGGAACTTATCTTTGATACCAATTGAAGGGTACACAATATACTAAGAGGGGGTGAATCAGTATATCAAATCTATTTAAAACTCTTTAATTCAACATGTATCTTCATATATGAAACATTAAACATGAATCATAATAGCTACTATCAATAAAGCAATCACAGAAGCGCACATCCACACAATGAACACCAGATATATGTGGAAATTTGAAATGGGAAAAACATGGTGAGAAGAGATTCTTGGAGCTATTGTGCAAATCCAGCCTCACAAAAATAATGATTAAACTATAATCATGAAGTTGGCACCAACCTACTGGAGACACCAATGCCCAATTGTGTTTGTAGGCACCAACCTACTAGAGACATCAATTCCCAATACAAAGATCCAAGCACCAACTCAATGAGTAGAACACCAGTCCTACCAGAAAACAAAGATAAAGCTTGCAGAACTTCAATGGTAATTACACAACTTACACAAGATCTGAACAATCTTTAGACACTCTCTCACACACATTATGATCTAATAATGACACATAATGATTGAGATGCAATTCACATTGATTGCTCTCACACACACTCTCACAATCACTCACACACATGAAAGTGGGATCTAAACTATGATGATTATATACATCTCATTACATTAACATTAATTCATGTCAGCTAGGAATCCCTTAACACCATTCGCAAATAGCTAAGTTGGCTAAGGTGGACCTAAATTCAAATTCCATGAGACGTGTAGCAGGCAGGTCCTAAATCAAATTTGTTGCCACCAAAAGAACATGATGTTGTGCGCTTTCATAGGGACCTTAACCTAGACCTATTTCATCATCCCACACTATCTTCGGATGTCACACATTACTAGCCATTTTTGCATAGTTTTGGAACAAAAACTGGTTAAATAACCAACACTGTAATCCTTATGTCACTTTATTCTTTTTGCATGTTGAATATAACTTCCAAAAAATCTAGAATACGATAGAATATGTGTAGACATACTTTCCATTCAAACTACAGATGAAAACTCACCTTCAAGAAGAAATATAGATCATGAATGTGTTGCTTGATAAATCTTTTTTCCTTGAGTAATTGACCTCAAACATTTCAGATCAAACTTTTGGATTACTTCCATCACCATGAATGGATATGAACATGATATTGCAAGTATACTATAGTCAACCTTCTTCATTGTTCTCAAAATGCACTAATATACAAGTACGATTACATTTAATTCTCATTGTTCTACTAGCATTACTCTTGATATTAAGAACAATATTTCTTTTGACATCAATGACAACATATGTTCAACAACTATTTTTATTTATTATATTTATAGTACACATTTCACAATAATATTACTAAATATTACTTTTTTGTTAGTTGTACCCATGCACAAAATCCATTGTTATTGATCACCCCAATGTGGTTGCTTTCAACATCGACACATTAACCATTCATTTGGTACTTCACATACTAATAAAAGACATGATCCCTCTTCAAAGTCAAGCTCTGTCAAATTTGCAAGGAAACATGTATTTTATTTGTTCTATTCTAATTGATAAAATGAGCTTCATTAGACCAAGGTTATTAGAGCACATTGAAAAAATATTGTGTGAAGCATTCCCATACTCCAATCAAGGCCTATTTGATGGACAATCTATTATGCTTGTTGTTGGCTAAGGGCAGCTGTCACTAGTACATGACATTCACACTAGACACAATTTTCCAACATAAGGATGAACTTTCTGAAATCAAAATTCACAACCTTTTCAAAAATATAAGGAATGTTTTGGTGATAAATAAATTGGTGATTCCTCATGGCATGCACCAATGACAACCTATCTACAAATAAACTAGATACATTTTGTTTATCCATGCCAATGCTGTCACGATAGTGATTTACAATTCCTGAGAGGAACAGATTTTAGCTTAAATCACATATTTTTAGAAAATATAATGATTTAAGCCTTAAAAAGTTATATTTTAAGGATTCCAATTGAAGAGGGTTTGATCAAATCACCTTAGATCAATCCCCCTTGAATAGAACCTCGCTAGTTTTAAACCATACCTATAAATTGTCTCCTTTACACCTATCAAAATGCTGATAAAAAATCACTTTTGATTTAGCTTTTGGGGGATCAAATGAATTCATTTAAAATTTATTTCAAATGATTATGGTATTCCTTAGAACAAGCTATCCAATGAATATAATTTTAATATGTTTTGGTTTTGTTATGTATTTGTTTTTTAAGTTTTATTAAACATAGGTTTTTCATCGAAAATGAATTTCTTTGTTCTTCATATGTGGAAAAATAGAAGATTATCAAAAATAAAAAATAAAAAATAAAAAATATGAGTGCACCAGATATTGAAGTCCTTGATTGATCCAACAAAAAAAATTAAATTAAATTTTGACATATACAAAAAAAGTTACGCGTTATACAGTCGCCCTGTGTCTGAATTGTAATTCGTTTGACTTTGAAACTTGATTAAGGAAAAAATATTCAATAGAAAACTATCTAACCAAGTGGAAGCACTAGATATCAAAGTTAAAAATCTAAATTTGAAATAATTATAATTTTATCCTTCATGGGAAAAAAGTTATGCCTTATACGGTGTGCGTCACTTTTTAAAAATGTTGTTTTCTGAAAAAAATCAATTTTCATGGGAGATGGAAAAAGAAGCGCAATTTGATTCCAAAAATTTTGAAAAAAATATTTTTGGAATCTATAGACAAAATATGATGAGACTCTAGTTTGCACCATCTTCAAATTCCTCACGGTTTAGCCGCTATAGGTGCCCGAATGTGAAGATTTAGTTAAAAATAACAATTTCAGTGTCTAGTTTGGCCAAAAATTGTAAACCACTATTATGGGATCACCCATCATGCATTTGTTTGCAACAAATTGGTTAAAACACATAACAATACAATGTTAAAAACATTGACTACACTAGTAGCATGCTACATTATAGAGAAGAAAAGGGCATAGTAAATTCATATTTAGATGATGAACAACTACAAACAAAGGTGTTATTACGTGTTGGACAAGAAGTATTTTTAATAAAAATTTGTGTGTTGTACTTGGACTTGTCAACAATACACTTGGTGAAATAATTACTATTGTGTAAGAAAGCAACCATATCTACCTCTATTATTTGTTGTTAACTTTCAATGTTACATCGGACCTGCATGAAAAAAAAATAAAAAGGTTTTGTTTTCTCTAGTTATATGTGGTGGCCACTAACAAATCCCAACAAAAATGGTTGGGCACTAATAATCCATAAGGCACAAGATCTAACTATAAATAAAGCAATAATATACTTTGAAAACATTGAATTTCAAGGACTTACCTGCACAACAATATCAAGAGTAAGAAGTTTGTCAAATTTATGAATATTCCTTTTATTTTCATTTCAAAGGTCAAATGTATGGAGGAAAAATATGTTATGTAATCTTATTTAAGCAAGACTAGGACCATCAAATAAAATATCTTCAAAAAATCCTTAAAAGCAAACTGCTAAATCTATATTTGAAATGATTTTGGATTTATTGTCCACTTTAAGTGTGAAATTAAATTGAATTTTTCTTAATTTTTCAAACTTAATTATGAGCAAGAGGAAATTTGTATAATTTAAACAAAATTCCACTCTAATGAAAAATTATCAATATGTCCATTAAATCAATAATTCTAATTAATTTTTTAATTTTTTCTATTCATAAGCATTTTTTGAATAGAGAGACCACAAATTGGGGACTGCGGGTCAAGCCTGCAAGTACATTCGATTAGCAAAGGTATAGTGCTTGCGATCACAATAGCCCAACGGAAACTTGAACCATGGTGACTACAACAACAATACCACCACTCAGCGATCGCATTATGAGATGAACCCCTCCATAAATCTAATTGTTAATTTAAAAAGAAAATTTGTATAATTATAACAACATTCCATTCTAATAAGAAAATTTTCAATACTTCATTAAACCTATAAATCTCATTACTAATTTAAAAACTTATTAAAATAAACTTCTAAAAGTTTTTTTAAATGGGAGGACAAAAAAAAGAGGTGGAGAAAAAGGCCAAGCAAACAAATATAGGAAACAAAAAAAAAATCACAGAAAGAAACTGTGAAGATAACGATTTGGGGTAAAGGGCTCAAAATGATGAAGGATTAACGTGATGCATTAAATATCAAATAAACTAATAAATTTTGGATTGCATGGGATGGCAATTAACTTCAAATGTTTGGGCAATTAATTTAAAGAGCTGGCTACTCGCTATATTAGAGTTTTAGGGTTTATTTTGACCAGAAAAGGGTATGGCGCGTTCAAGAACAATGTGGAAAATGGTTCTGCTTAGTTTAGAATAACAAGCTGAATTTCTTCATGTGTTGGATGAAGGTGAGGAGAGACCTGAAGCTCTTTGAACTTGCAAACCATAATATAATACTGAAAAAGCATTTCCCATTATTAGAGGAAACACACCCACTCAAGCAGTTAGTCTTTTGGAGAGTTGAGGTCTGATTTGTTTCATGCTAATGCTATTTATTGCTATTGTGACATCTCAGTGGTGGTTATTACTATCATTCTTGCAACTATGTTTCTTTTAAACTGTAGAATATGTGTTATGATACCCTTGTGATGTACCCAATTACCAGTGGATCTATAAATATTGGAGTGATTTCTGGGCCTTGAAATTGTGAAGATATTTCATGGGACAAGACCGAGTAATATATTACGCAGGAGTGGGTCCAAACTGCGTCAGACCCAGATCACCGTGGGCACTTAGTAGGATTTTGGAGGTATTTATGGATGCCCCCTTTTTACCTTTCCACTTTTTTTCTTTAGTGCAAAAGTGGGGACGGTGGAATATATTAGAATCCAGGATTCACATGGTTGCTTCCAATGAGAGTTTTTTCCTTTTAACATAAACGAGAGTTTAAATCCACACTTCCAGAACAAATTTTGAGGAGGATAGTTACTATATTGTAGTTGTTTTGAATTTATGTTTGTTATTTAACACAATTATGGCCGCAAACTTCAACACACTTTTGAAACAGCTTATTCAAAGAAGATGGTGAAGGAGAGGCTGTCACTTTGAATTTATTTTTGCATTTTGTAATCAAATCAAAGTATGGTCACAAGCTTAAAACCATTATTTTCAGACCATTTTTTGATGGAGTGAGAACAAGCAACTACTTGGGATTTATATTTGGATTTGAAGTATAAAATTAAACTATCCAACTGAAGAGGGCATCCAAGATGTTGACATAATCTTCTACAAGCTAAATGTTTGGCTGTGTGACCTTAGAATACTCGTAAATAATCATAAAAGAACAGGTTGAATTTAACACATCAAATATACATGGACACATGTAGAGGAGGAAATGAAACTATATGACAACTTTCAGTCAATCACACAATTGATTTGCAAAATTTTCTTTGGACACAGATTTGTTTTTAATACAATATCTGAAACCCACACACAACCTGCTGCCTGCATTAACGCTGCTTGAATGCAACATCCCCACATTCAATATCATCTACAATGCAAAATTAGTCTACAGATCATGTGTTAGAGAAACAAATAAATGTCTTTGCAGGTAGAAGAGTTCTTGGTCTTCTAGCAGTAACAACACACGAATACTCTTCAAGAAATGCAAATAAAGACCTAAATTGATATTATTTCACCAGATAACTTCACAGCTACATACAACACACTGCAAATCTTCAAAGGAAAACTTGTTACTCAAGAAAATGCTTCGAATGAACCTGAATCTAATGCAACAATTTGATATTTTCAAGAAATATAACGAGTTACACTCACTTATCATATACAATGAGGAAATGACCAACACTGGATCTCAAATTTACAGGTCTTTACAAAAAAATATACCAGCATTGTTCACTGAGTGTGAACAGAAACCATGAGGTAAACAAGAGATTGGCAATTCTTCAACCCAAGTCTAACAATGATCAACAATTTTTGATCTTTAAAAAATAACTAACTCTGATCCTTTTATAGACACAAGCACCAAAAGTTTGTTTACAATAATCACCAGTCAAAAATTTCATCAACAGCGATCAACAGTGGCAGATTGATAGGTGGCACAGGGGTGATGTCATCACTCCAATAATTTGTGACAGCTGGCAAGTGAGTCATTCTAAAGCATTCACTTCGATCTGTGGCTAACAAAACTGGACAGAAATCCATCAATGGCTTCACTATCCCGAATTTTGTCAACCTTGGCAAAATTATCCAACTATCTCATGTAATGTCCCCTTTTTCAACATGATCCTGTTTGATGTCGGTTAGCCTATTACTCGGACTCTTGTAGGCTAACAAGATTTGGTTAGAGGGTCAGTGGCCTTATTTGGTGGGTTTTGTCGTTTCCGTCCTTTGAGTTCAATGATTGGCTCACAGCAGGCCTTGGCAGTTCAGTGATTGACAGTTTTTGACAACACGTCAATACGATATGTTATGAGCAAGATATTAATATTTTAGTGAAATTAAAGTGTTTTTAACTTTATTTGACGGAATATTATAAAGTTGATTTGACTTTATAATAGAAGTATTCACTTAAATTTATTTAAGTAAAATTTAAAACACTTTATGGAAAGGGGCGCCCACTTATTTAATTGTTGACTATTGAAAAGTGTAAAATACATTTAAATCTATTTTTTAAATGAAAAGTGGCATCACTTTTAGGGATGCGTGCCATTTTGGGGTATAAGCAACCAAAGGAAAAATTGAACTCATCTATTGACTATTTGATATTTTCTCTTTGGCTTTGGCTGAGCTTGGTTCTCTAAGACAAGGGTTTCAAGAGATTTATCTTTGGAGAGCGGCAATTCTTCACAAATCTATGATTGTGAGACTGTGAAAGATCAGTAGAATGATTGCAACAACGGGAGCTTCAATTCAGGAGTTTCTACAGTGCTTAATCAGGATTTTCTATGCAGTAATCAATAGTTTTCAATAAAATACAGGAGGGTTTGAGAGATTGGCGTCATTCTTCATCTAGTGGACACTCCAGCTTCATGGCCGTACCTTCCTTGCTGAGGACGTGATTTCTTCTTGAAGTGTGCGGCTCTTCTATCAAGAGCGTTTGAAGTTTTGAGGAGAAACACCTTCTCTCGAGGGTTTTTCATCTTCTCCTTTGGCATCTAGCTACTACAGTCCATTTGGCTCAGTTTTCAAGCTGGAGATTTCATTTTGTAGCCTTCTACACTGGAATTTATCAGTTTTCATCATTCTTGGCTAGCAAACTGGAATATTTTTTTAATAAAATAATCTAGAGCATTTCGGGTATGTCTATCATATGTAATCTCTTTGTTACAATTATTGAATACCTTTTGCACTTTCATTTTATCAATATTAGCTTAGAACTATGTTTTATAAGCATTTATATGCTGTACGCCCCTTCTCTTCTGTCTAGAAAATTTCTTTAAAAAACTTAAAAACACAAGAAGATAAGCAAAATACTACAAGGGTTTAGTTGGAGCCAGCTGGGCTCATCACATCTCGCTTCAACATACCCAAAATCTCAAGTGCATAGCACTGGGCAGGTTACCAACAAAATCCCTGCAAAAGTAAATATCGGAACTTAGTATGTGTGCTTTGACAAAATGATTAACAAACCGTCTTCTACTTGGACTCATCATCTTCATCTGTTACAATAACCTTGCCCAAAGCTTCCTGTCACTTTACATAGTCATCAAAAGCTATCACAACCCTATCGATTCCCTCTCTTTGAAAATCTTGTGACTTGTTCCAATTGAACTTATGCTCGGCGTAAACTTTTAATACCATCTTAATATTTTTATCATCACTATCCGCTGCCTCATCATATTCTTCTATCATCATCTTCTTCTTCATAATCTCATCTAATAATCCTTCACCCAAATTAGCAATCAGATTATCAACAGCTCCTGTGAAATAACCTTTAAACTCACCGACCTCCACGTCATATGTACCGAGGTCATCCACATCATGATCCTGTCTTGTTAAGGCATTTATTATGGCGAGGTCTTTTGTCACTAAATCCCCTATCACCTGTTGTATGGTCTTCATTTGATCTCTACATTTCTGAACTATATCCCTTTCCAATTTAAGCTGAAGTTCCCATGTTTTCAGCTTCGAAATCTCTTTACCAGTGACAATTCGTTCTGTTAATAGATAGTCATTATCAAATTTCTCTATTGTTCTTATCCTCACCAATTCTATATTACTTTGGTCTAGGCAATTTTCACAAATTTTCCGCAGTTCCTTCACTCTCTTATCCCACCGGGATACTTTCTTGCATCTTTCTATGGCCATTTTTATAACATCTTCCCCTTTAGCTATAAAATCGTTTATCCAATTATCCAAGGTTTTTGCCTTGTGCTTCAGATTGTCTACTGCTATCACCTTCTCCTGTTATACAAGCACTGGATTTTGGGACAGTTCTTCAATAGCTTCACCTGGATCAATCAGGGTTTCAATGAAGTTTTCTAACTAAGCCACCTGCTCTTTCGATTCTTTCTTTCTCTTCTTATCTTTCAGCAAACTTAAAGCAGTTGACTCCACATTTTCCCTTAGCTCTTCTATGTCTTGTTCTCTCGTCACATACCCCAAGTTGACAGTGGTTATTTGGTAATCAAATACGGTCGTTTCTCCCTTGTCTTTCTGCTTTATGGGGGTAGCAACTTGGACCGTTTTGGCTCCTGAGGGGTCTCTCTTGATAGAATGCACGGTTTTGGCCCTTTTCGTTGGTCTAGGAGTCTCAATCTCTGGCATTAGGCTCTTAAAGTCCAATGGAACCACCTCTATCTGTAAGGGCTGTTGTAATTGGCTTTTCAACCAACTTCCTCTGATAATGTCTCAGGTTGAGACTGTTGTTCTTCTTCTACATGTTCCATTTGCAATGAAGAGGACCTACCATGTTCAGAGAGTGCATCTCGTTTATCCTGAGCTTCTTCCTGAGTGTGCTTTTCTTCTTCTTGTTGAGCCTCTTCTTGTAACACTTGTTCTTGCATTAGCTCTTCCCTCGATGAGAGAATGTTATGCTGTGGCACTCCTTCTTCAAGGATTTCTTCATCATGCATTTCCTCCATGGCTTTAGTACCCTTGCTCTCATCGGCAGTATGTTCTTCCAGTTCATGCTTAACAGACATTTCTTGTTGCTGCTGACTTGTTTCCTCAGTTTCAACATTTGACTCATGTGTCTCTTGCCTTTGTTCCTCAAAGACTGAATTATCCTGTATGTGTTCGGCTTGTCCAAAAGACTCATGTTCTGTAGGAACTTCTACATTTACCTGTTGAGCAGGGATTTCCACTGGTGGTGGGATCAATTCTTTATTTCCAAGAACTGCTTCCTCTTTAAGTGCCTCGTGGGTTACTTCCTTATTCATATATTTGGCTTGAGATTGGTCTTTGACCATCTCAGAAAGAATAGTGCTTGCTCCAATATCCACAGCTTGTTCAATGTGAACAGCAGGAACTTTTTCTTTACATATTTGAGTAACTTCTTCAAGAACAGGGGCTCTTCTCCTTGTTTGGGATGAAGTTGTTGGGTAATGGATAAAGCTGAAGGCATCACATCATAAGACATATACTCTTCTTCTTTAGATTCCTCATCACTCTTAATGACAATGACTTCTTCAGATTCCTCATCACTCTTAATGACAATGGGTACCGAAGTGCCAGCAGACTTGGCTTTCTTCATTTTTTCTTTGTACTTCTTCAACTGTTCTTGGAGCGTCTTCTTTGGGTTCATCAATTCTTCTATGGATACTACCTCTTCTTTTTCAGACATTTCTGTTTGGCCTTGTTCTGTGCTTTTCCCTTGTACTTGCTCAGGCAATTGGAAGATGGTACCTACGGATGGTGGAGAAGCATATGGTAATGATGTGAGGTATGATGCTCATGTTATTGTAGGTATACCCTCCTCTGCCTGTGGTTCTGATGATGTGCCTGATGAAATGCCACTAGGTGTACCAATTAAGTTGATTGGTATGGCTCATTTTGGTTTGCTTGAACCCTCTGGTATTCCGGCAACGGTTACCTCTTCATTTTCAGACATTTCTGTTTGGCCTTGTTCTGTGCTTTTCCATTGTTCTTGCTCAGGCATTTGGAAGATGGTACCTACGGATGGTGGAGAAGCAAATAGTAATGATGTGGGGTATGGTGCTGATGTTATTGTAGCTATACCCTCCTCTGCCTGTGGTTCTGAAGATGTGCCTGATGAAATGCCACTAGGTGTACCAATTAAGTTGATTGGTATGGCTTGTTTTGGTTTGCTTGAACCTTCTGGTATTCCAGCAACGGTTACCTCTCCAGCCCGAGCAAGTTCTGCTTTTAATTTCTCCAAATTTTTAGCTACAATTGCTTTTGCATATTCAATTTTCCTCTTCTTTACCATGCAGTCGTCATAATCATCTTCAATAGCCTTTGCCTTTCTCTTTTCGCTGGTGTCCTTAGGATAAGTGACAGCAGCACCTCTAGCCTTTAGTGCCTGTATATATTTATCTAGCCAAATTTGGCCAGTATCCAGAATTGGCTTTGTTATTGCTTCCAAAGAAGTGACCTCTGGCTGTGACCAATCTTGTTCTTGCAGTGGTATGCCAAATACTCTCAATTCATCATAGTTTGGGGCAAAACCTTTACATCATCTTCCTTTGATTGTGGCAGAATATTGTGGATTCCTAGCATTCTCGTTTGATTTAATGTTAATCTCTGATATGACTTTTCTCGGACTTCTTGATCATCTAAGCAATCGGCCCAAAAATCTTCCACATGAGGCTCATGCCTCTTCTTCTTATTCACATTCTTCTCCATGTTCGTATATGGATCAAAATTAGGTCGTGCCAATTCAAACTGCTCAAAGTGAAGGGATTGTAGCTCCTTCTCTGACTCCTTGGCATTGACTAGAGCGTTACAAGTGTAATTTCCCAAAGACAAAGGGAACTTCACGTTTACTTTCTTGTGATATGTCTTAAACGCCTCATATGATTCTATTATTTGCCTTGTTATCTCCAGTAACATCACCTTGTCATTAGGATATCTGAGCAACATATAGGGTTTCCCAGTAACCCTTCCATTCTGATTAAGTGAATGTGGGAAATTGGATAAACCAACTCCCATGAGAATGAATCACCTTCTGTGCATCTACAGAAATCCTTTTGGCTGTATCACCCTCAATCATTCTTACCTGCCGCATGGAAAAAGCATCATTTATCCTTCTATAATTCTTTTTTGATTCCTCAAACCGCAGCTGAGGGTAATAATGGTAGACTAGATTTTGACCTGGACCATTCCCCAATTTACCAACTTTATTTAATCCTGGGTAATCCATTCTAACTGCACATGAATATACTATGTATGAAGTCATAAGGAATTGCCTCTTCTTTTTAAAGCTGATCATCTGTATGTAGATGGAATCGCTGATAGTTTGGGCCCAGTGAATCATTGTTGTCCCATCTTTTACAATCCCAATAAACCGATGCATCCATGGTTCAAACACACCTGCCGTGGGTAACCCAACTACTCTGCTCAGTAATGTGATTATATCACTAATTTCCTGCTTGAAATCATACCTGTACAGTGTCTTTGGCAACTGGGAAACACACTTAGGTTTCCTATCCTCCAGCATCCATCCTGCATGTAAGGCTTTCTTACATCTCTCTTCATTCTCACTATACTTAGTCGCAGAATCTTCCTTATCAAATCTACTCGCCTGTGGGTAGATGGGTATATTGAAAGTTCTGGCAATCCCTTCCGGGGTTAACTCTGTGTACACCCGGCCTTCCTTGATAACCAATCTTGTCTTCGGGTCATAATAATTTATGCATTGTAGCACCAAATCACAAGCCTCCATGGACATAGGAAAACCCGCGGCTCTGTGTAATCCACTCCTGGCAATGTTTTGTGCCCATGGGCTAGCGTTTTCAGCCGATATTCTTCGATGAAATTCAGCAATTTCAAAATTCCCTAAAATTGTGTCTGAGATAACCGAGCCCGGTGGCCAAATGTGAGATGATACTGGAGGCCCTCGGAACTCGTCCCTCATCTCCTTTGACCTCTTACACATTTTCCCTGCATTGGCATACAATTTTGCAATTACCTGCTTATGAAACTAGGGTTTGAATAGTTCTATCGATTCTAAAATTTTCTGAGGGTTTTAATATTTCAATTCGATTTAGGAAACTAGGGCTTGAATAGTTCTTTCGATTCTAAAATTTTATGAGGGTTTTAATATTTCAATTCCATTTAGGTTAAAACATTTCACCATAATTCTTTTGCACAATTTGAATAAGACGAGACCCATACGACATTCAAACAAAAAGCTATTGTTGTTTCGTAATAGACGTTAAAGGCTAAATGCGTATGTCCCTGTTTTAATAGAAACGTTCAAACCTTTGAATAAAATCTACGAGAATTTTCCCTTCAGGTTGTGTTTCTGCAACTATCTGCACCTTGATCAAACTCGTCGCAGTATCGTCTTCTGAAATCGCTCGCGCTCAACAAACCGCCCTCTGATAACTGGAATTGCTTTTGTGATATATAAATCATCGAAATACATTATAAAGTGATTTTTACAAAGAGAGGTGCATTTAAAACAGGTTCGTGGTAGATGAGCATTAATGGCGGATGACTGGAAGTGTGTCTACCAAATGGGTTTGGTTCAGCACTGAGCATAAGGTCCATAAAGGAAACGTGATGAGATGCTGATGCCATCATGGCACGGCAAGCCGGCAAAACCAGCTGAACTAGAAATTCACCATTCGAAATAGTTCAGTTAGTGGGACGTAATCTGTATGGTTGCGAATAAATCTAAGTAACCAGAAATAGACAATGCGTTATAGAATTGGCTCGATATCGGTCGAACACTATTGCGAGCAAACCCAGCTGAACCAGACAAGGGTGGTCAAAACTAAGTGATCCGACAAATTAACACTAAGAGGAGAATTTCAGATACGGTTCAGACTCTCGTCGAGGAATTAAACCCAATATAAAGACAGATCGGGGCAGGCTTGGAATTTGACGGCCACCCCTACCTGTCATACAAATTTTTTGTGACGGTCTGATCATTTAAACACCTCTCATTTGACGTTTGATGAAAAATATAAATTGTAAAAGCCAATTTCAAAAATTCATCTATCTAAAATCACATTTAAATACCAATTTCAAACCTGCTAAGAAATAATTATATAAAATTAAAAATAATTTAAACCTAAAATTCATCTATCTATTTAAAACATAAATTATTTGTAAAAATCAATTGCCTTAACATAAACATAGGATATTGAAAAAAAATGAAACCTCCCGATTACATGTAAAACAAATGTTGTATTTGAGAAAAATGAAAGTTCTTGTTATGTTATTATTCATATGAATATACTATATATATTTTAAAAAATGTAAAATTAGAAAAGACTAGTAATTAGTAATAAATGTAAAAACCTTGGATTTACGTTACAATTAATAAGAAATTTCTAAATTTATATAAAAAATAAATCTTGTTCTAAAAGTTAAAAAACAATCATATTTTATTTTAAATTAATATATATTTTTATAATAAATATTATAAATCATATATATTAATATAAATCAATAAAATAATCAAAATTTTAAATTTATTGTTGAAAATATTTTAAAAATTAGAAAGTACTATATTCTATCTTTAAAAGATTCTATTTTGAAAAGATTTTGAATCTATATATATATATATATATATATATATAAAGATGATAACTATTAGTAAAAATGTCAAAATCTTAAATTTATGGTAAAAAAACATTTTAAAAATTAGAAAGAATTATATTCTATCTTTGAAAAGATTCTAAACTAATTTATATTTTTATAATAAATATTATATATATATATATATAAAAAAATATTTTTTTACGATTTGATAATAATTTAAAGTGTCATATTTATGGTTCTATAAAAATATAGCAAGTCAAATTATACGGTCTAATAAATTTTTGAGTTGTAATATACGGTCTAAAATGCAAAAAATGGTCAAATAGACCATCAAATTCCAGGCCCGGATCGAGGTATGGGAATGGCAATGTTCTTATAGTCTGATAGGGATATATTAGGCAGCTATTGAAACTCCCTGTTAATGTGGGGAAATCGAACTCAATCAGACTTGCAAGGAAGTTGGCATGAATTGGATGAGTAACAAATTCCCAGTAATGAATAACTTGTAATTTCCAAACGAGTTTCGAGGAACTCCAAAAGGTAATTTAGGTTAATTTTCTACTTCTTAATCCATCTTCAATGGAACTTTAATCTTTT
>VDFB02281492.1:638605109-638670857 GCA_007258455.2 Sequoia sempervirens
TCCTAAATGCAAACATTGGTCCAAATCCAAACATGGGTTCAAATCCAAATATTGTTCCAAATACAAACATTGTTCCAAATCCAAACATTGTTTCAAATCAAAACATAGTGCCAAATCCAAACATTGGTTAAAACCAAAACATGGTTCCAAGTCAAAACATTGTTCCAAATCAAAACTTTTTTCCAAATCAAAATTGTTCCAAATAAAAACCTTGTTCCAAATCAAAATATTAGTCTAAATCAAAATGTTGTTCCTAATCAACACATGAGCCAACAATGAGGTTTTTCTCATGATCAATTACTAGCTCAACAACAAGCACAAGCCCAACAAATGTATACTCAACAATAATTGGTTGCTCAACAACAAAAATTGTAATATGGCCCTCAAGGTCAACAACATCTTCAAGGTAAACAATACTTTCAATCTCAAGGAAATGCCACACCAGAATACCAATATGGTGGAGCATATAACTAAAAAAAAGGAAAAAGGGGGGAGATGGATAGGAGACTTAAGAACAGGATGTGAAATGAGGGACCTATGCCAAAATCAAAAGGGGGTGTCCCCTAATCACAAATCCACATTTTCCATGGTCATTAGGAAGAGGGATAGTGCCACAAATGATTAGAATTGATTTGCAATCCTCAAGGTGAGTCAACCCTAGGTTTGGACACGATGTTGCCCTAACTTCCTTATGACAAAAATGATTGAACAACAATTTTGGGAGAAGAATAAAAGTGCATTAACAATCAAAGTTATGAGATCTAACACATAAAATGTGAAGTATTATGATAATTCTGAAAAAAGCAACCATTAACTAGCAGATTTGAGAAGGTTCAAATGGTTTCTACTTGGCTCCAAAAGTGGGTTTCAGGTTTTGTTGAAGGAAATATTCGCTCAGGGGAAAATGAGGCTCTATACAAGGGTATAAAAATTCTTTTTGTAGTCCTTGATTCCCAGATCTAAGCTTCTGATTCCCTTAGGTTTGACTATCGAAAAGCCATAAATTAAACCTGTAGATAAGTTTTTGTGTCTTGACAACTTTGTAAAATTGCACTTTTGATCCAACTTCCATCCTGCTTAACCTACAAATATGCAAACACAAAGAGAGGAGAAAAATGCTTGTTTTTGGTGGATAAGGGTTTGCTTTTTTCAAACCCTAGTTTGGTAATTAAACCTTGATAATGACATAATGATAAAATGAAGGAAATGATGAATGAACAAAGCTTGTTACATCTCACCAAACCATTAATGGTTTCCCTTAGAGGATTGAAGTCTAACACATCACTCCAAGGATTGGATCTTGCATGAAATGAATTGATTGCTTGATAGATCTTGATGCTTGAATGCTTGCTTGAAACTTGAAACCTGTTGTGAGCACTAAATCTACACTTTACTTCAAAGAAAAACAAACATTAGTGTTGTTACTAAATGAAGGAAACCAAATGAAGCACTCCTTTGAGATACCCAATCATGCTAGATATGCAAACAAAACCATGAAATACCAAGGAAAATCAATTAAAGCATATAAAAGCAAGATCATACCTTGTCCCATAGTGGGAGTGGTGCTCCTTTGATGTGAAAAGGATTCCCTTTCCCACCCCCATGATAAGCTTCCAAAATGATGAACAAGATGTGATGAAGATGCTGAAATAAAAGTGTCTATAGTGCAAATGCTATGATTGTGGATGAGATTGTGGATGATTGTGGCTTCTATTTATAGGTAGAAGGATTGAAGAATGGAGAGATGGGAGGAATGTGGGACTAAAGGAGAGCCAATGAGATTGTGACACTTGTCACAAATCTAATGGGTGAAGTTGGAGCACATTTTGGAGAGTGTGCATTGTTAATGCATGTGGTTGAGATGTAAGAAGAGTTTAAGAGAGATTAACACATTTGTAAGAGGCATTAAGTTATTATGATTGAGATGTTTTGGAGGGAAATTATTTGGGCAAGAAAGTCAAATAAGTGGAATTAGTGAAGGAATATTCCCTTAGAATATGCCTTTGTGAGGGAAAATGAGATAATTAGTTAATTAAAAGAATTGTTTTTCATGTGCAAGTGGGTGGGTTCTATCAGGGATTGAGTTTAACCAAGGTTGAGTCAAAAGTTAGAGAATGGGTAATTAGGATTAGGAGTTAATTAATCCATAATTAATTAACTTGGAGGAATTTAGGGGATTTGAAATTTGATTTATTAAATCAAATGAGACGACTTTTAGGACTTTAATTAAATAAATTGATTTATTGAATCAAATATGATGCACATTAGTGAATTAATTGAATAAATTGCTTTATTTGATTAACAGAAGAAATGATGTTAATTCAAGTGTCTACATTTTTCCCCTCTTTGAAGCAGCGTACCAGTTGCGTTGGTTCAAAGAATAACTCTGTCAAGATCGAAATTCAAAAATTTCCTAATTTTTTCAAATGCCCCAATGTTGCCCCATCGGAAAGAAGTACGCTGGTATTCTACCCCCTCGAGAGATCAGGAAAAAAGTTCAATTTTAGGGTCGATCTCGTGACAAAGAGGTTCAAGATGGATGTATGGATGGTTAGACTAACCGATCTATATGATAATGATGATGCAAATGAGATGAATTAAGATGTTGAGAATAACAAATCTATATCATCCTAAACATTTTAAATGATAATGTAATGCATGTGAAATGAATGATATTTCATAGTATGATGATATGTATGAATATGTAGGATGGGTATGCTGACATTTTATGAATGCAAGATGGATGCATGTCATGATAGCATGTTAGCGTGAAAGAGGATAGAGGAATGAGAGGGATCAACCCTTGATTCCGAGAAGATGCAGAAGTCCAACAAGTCTATGAGTTGTCAAGACTTTATTAGATATGATGATGAATGATGATGGTGTATTTCTTATATAGGGAGTGGGGATGTAACAAGCATAACTTTCCTTATTTTTGATCACACACGTAGATACGATGCATCAAGGTATAGAAAACTAGGATGGCGTTGTACCTAGTGAGATGGACTTTGACTCAACAATTAGATAGGAGTATTCTTGTTCACAACTAACATACAAAAACCTCACTAGGATGTATTTCAAAAGTTTCAAACATCTCAAACCAAATTATGGAAAGGCATAACCTATCAATGAAATAGTCATCAAATTGTCCAAAACTCCCTCCATACATGTGTACTAAAGCAAGTATTGCCAAGTTATATTACAAGAACGTACAGAAAGCATAGAAAAAAAATATAATGATCAATGCCCCATTCCTTTCTCTCTAAATCGTTTTGATTAGACACCATTGAGAGGTCATTGGAATGAGTGCAATAAGATAAATCAAAAGAAAAGATCAAGCAAACAAACAAGCCAATGTTCTTCATACATATAACCAAAGGGATGTGTTTTGTTTAGGATAAGTATCCAAAGTGTTTTGCCAATAGATAATTCCCATTATAGGAAGGATGCATCCTAGGACATGTTAGTGGATGGTGGAAACTTGATAGGTTTTTCCAAAAGGTTGTTGATATAAGGTTTGATTGACATGTTTGCTAAAATGATCAAGAGTTTTATTTTTCATTTAAAAGTTTGTTGTTTCAATTTTGATTTTGTGTTTGAAACTTGCTTTTGTTGATTGTTGTGATCTTTTTCTATTTGTATTGCCAAAGTATGGAGGTGATGATTGATTTATTATGGATGATTGATTATCGTGGGTGAAGAAAAATGGGATGAATGGATTTTTTTCAAATATTTGGATGTTTTTGATGTTTTTGAAATGTTATAAAGATTTAAATGTTATTTAAATGTTTTTTCTATTTTTGTGTCTTGGGGTCTCATCAATGATGGCCTTCCTACATTTAAGCTTAGAGACAACATAGTTCAAATACCATGTTTTTGACTTTTTTTTGACTTTTTGACTTGTTTTTGGATTTTGATATGTTTTTGAATTTTTTGGATTTTTTTCATGATTTTGACGATTTGGATATGGATATGTGTGATGACATCAATGATTTATTTTGGGATTTTGTTGAAAACCAAGCTAGGGTTGATTGATCTGATTGATAGATTGATGATGATAAAATTGTTGAGGATACACAACAATGCAAGTATAGTGTTAAGAAACATGAGGACTGGGCAGGATATCCCAAGATGATGATGGATTGATGATAATAACATTGTTGAGGATAGAAAACAATGCAAGGATAGTGTTAATAAACATGAGGATTGGCAAGGATATCCCAAGGTGATGATGGATTGATGATGATAACATTGTTGAGGATACACAACAATGCAAGGATAGTATTAAGAAACATGAGGATTGGGAAGGATATCCCAAGATGATGATGGATTGATTGGATTTGATTGATCAAGATTGTGAAGCTTAGTTTGGAACAAAATTTGTTTGAATGATTTGATGTGACATTGAAGTGTAAATTAGATGCAATTGATATTTATTGTTTGGATTAATGTTTGATGAATGATGAAGCTTGATAAGGAACATCTTCTCGTCAAAATATGCCATGGGCTAGTGATTTGGATGTTGGATCACAAGTGATTTGACCAATTTGATTTTATGTTTTTCCAATGTTCGGATCACCACATAAGTTGGAAGAGATGGATCAAGATTTAATCCCAAAGCAAGATGTAAATATCTACCCCTAGTGTCTAGCAATGTATGGAATTCCATTGGTGGATGCTTGGATGGATGTAAGGATGGAAGGATATGGTAAGCACAAAAAGGATGTCAAGGATTATCTTGTGATAAGGTGTTTGAATAGAGGATGCTCATTTGGATAGTGCTTCATGGATTAGATAATGTTGGATAGGATAGGATCAATGACAATGAACCATGTCAAGATGTTTACCATATGCAAGTGTAAAGTGTGCACCAAAGTTTTACCAAGATCAAGATAATTTGGAAAATGGATGAAAATGGATTGGATAAATGGTTGATGGATGAATGAATTTATTATGGATGAGATGGATGGAATGTTGGAGTTTATTATGGATGACATAAGATGCTTTCACCTAAACTAGTGCACACATATGCTCAATTCTACACATGATGCCTATTTGCTAGGTTTTCATCATGGTACTTGTTCAAAGCACCACCATAGTGGTTTTCACTGGAGGATGATTTTTATCTTTACTATTTTCATGATTTTTTAATTTTTCTGAAAGATTTTAAGCTCGGGCAGAACCACCTGGTGGTGTCGATGTAGATGCTTCTGTCATAATGTGCCATTGATATCCTACTTGAAGAATTTATTTCACTAAGATATGTGCACTTGAATGCAACTTTCAAGATTCCTGATTTACTTTGTTGATACTGAAGTTAACTCTATCTTTATGCACACATCACAATAGAGTGCCTTCTGAATCCTTATGATGAAGGGTGGCTACCAATACATGGTTAATTTGAGAATTGTATATCATGCATGGAGGCGTGGATGGAGTGTGTTTAGGAATAAAAGATGGATTGGATGGTAGTTTGGAACCTTTAACTCTCCAAACTTGGGAAGATGAGCAATGATGGGTGGATACGAAAGTGTGTGTGGAATTAGGACCAACTGCTTGATATACTTTATACATTGCTTGAGAAGCCTAATTTTTCATTTGTGGACATCTTTGATGGATACTTTTCCCTTTTTTATTTTTCCTCATAGTTTCTTTGCACTAATGGAGTTTGATAGGGATAGTCTTTCTTTGTATTTTTTGGTATCCATGTGTATTTGATTTGTCCATTATGCTTCTTAGTTTCTTTTTATTTGATAATATTCTTTTTGATTTGATTCAAACCTTTATTTTGATGTTGGTTCCAATTCGTGGATGGGGTGAGGGGTGGATGAGGATTCGTGACATGGCTAGTTGTAGTATTGGCATTGGTTTTATGATAAGGATTCTTCATGCTCCCTATGTTGACGTTTTCTTGAGATGAAGTTGCCCCCAATATTGTGGAAGTAGTACCTTCATGATTTGATTCTTCCTATTTCAAGAGTTCCTATTTTGAATGCATTCTCTAATAAACGACTATTGTAGATGATGTTATTGGAATTTGTTGCTTTATTGCCTTTGGAATATCATGTTTGGTCTGACCTATTCCCTTGAGTGGATAATGTTGGATATCTTCATACACGATGTCCTCAATCTAAATTTGGGATATATCTGATCCTGATGTTAACAACTCAGTTTGATTGTAGGAATTAATAACTTGCTCTTTTTGTGTAATAATGCTAGGAGGAAAGGAATCTTGTTCTGAATGAAGATCGTCTATGTGTCCATCCAAATAAAGCATGTCATGGGTAGATGTATCAGTATGTGTTATATGGATATGATCATCATTTGTGACATCTTGTATAGATTGGAGAGTGTCCATTAGATCATTGTAGTATCTTGGAGATACAAATTCTTGATTTGGAATGATTTCAGAATTGCTTTCGACATGATTTGGATCAAGTTCTTGACATGGGTCAATTTCAAAGGATGGATTGCTTATAAAGGGTCCCTAGATATCGACATTAGGCATGGGAAGTGGCTCAACATCCTCTTGATCTTTAAGTGAATTTGGATCAAGTGTTGGGTTGAGTTATTTTTCAATATCTATAACCATGAGGTCAAAGGATGCCAAAATGTCTTGGAAACGACCATTGCTAGACTTTGGCGAAAGATGTTGATCATGCTTTGGAATAAATTCTTGAGATATGTCCTCTAACTCATTAGGTGATGTAGATACATCTTCAGCATGATCATTGGTCGATGGATCGTGGATTATGCCAATAGGATAAAATAATTCTAATACTCCTTGAAATAGATCATTGTTGGATATTATTGGTGAATTTTGATCATGATTGAAAAGTGACTCTTGATGCATGTTGATTTGATCATTGGATGGGGTGGAAACATCTTCAAGGTGATCATTGATGGATAGATCTTGATCATTGTTTTCAACAGTTGCGGGGGAGAGATTGTCAATGATTTCAACCACAAGATCAAATTATGTTAACATTTCTTGAAATGGATCATTGGTGTAGGAGCACCATTAAACAATGTTTGTCAATTAAAGATGATACCAAGTAGGCTATAGGATTTTGTTGTGTTTTGAGTCTATTATGTTAAATAATATCTATCTAGACCATTTTACATGTAATTGGGGGGTTTATGAGTTAATAGGTTTCAAATGAGGGAAAAGTTACTCAAAATGTGCAAATGTTGTCATGGACAAAACTATAAAAATGCAACTTAAAGGGAATTTGAAGGGTTAAGGATTTGAAAAGTTAGTTGTGAACATTGGCCAGGTTAGTTTTGTTTTGAAAATTTATTTAAAGCCTCTAAAGGCTTGAGCAAAAGGTTGTTGGAGAATTGTATTAAAGAAAATCAATTGAAGCACAACGTTTTTTTGAAATTTGCTCTATTTTTCTCAGTTTCCTCCTTCTGTACGACCCGTACAATCTTGTAAATGCTCTAAATTCATTTTTTTTCATAGAGGGTTGTCTTAGCTCTCTATTGAGTCTAGTTTGAGGGTCCTTCATTGAAATTTGGTGGATATTTCTTTATTTTTCTGAACTACTTTGTTACTCTGAATAAGGGTTTGATTGAAGTTTGAAAGCATGAGTTGATCAATCCACCTACTATCAACCCCTGTAAGTTGATGGATTAATCTATTTAAATTAGGGATAGATGGCTTTAACATTTTGAAGGTTGAAAGAACAAGTTGTAAGCAAATGGGAGAAGCCCTAGGGTTGGTAATGAGGTTTTTTATGTGAGGAGGAGGTGGTGTGTGAGCGATTTTGTTAAATTGATGAAGAACCTGTCAATATTATGTTTTTTTGACTTTTTGCAGAGTATTTAAAGGGTTTTGGATGCATTGGTTGTGATTGGGAAGCCCGAGAGACATGCATTTCAATAAACCCTAGGTGTTTGCATAAGAAGTGAGGGTTTCATGGATTAGGGTTATAGAAGGTTTGAACCCAAGAAATAATTGTGGAGTTTGAGGTTTGGGGTGTTTTTCAAGTGTTTTAAAGGGTACCTCCTTTGGAAAATAGGGTTAATTGAGTAGCCTTGGAGCAAGGAAGTTTAATTGTTCTTAGGGTTGAGTCAAAGAAACCCTATGGGATAATTTGGTATGTTGTTTGGGAGTCTATGGTGATCCTTTATGAAGTTTTTTAGGCCTCTGTATGACCATCACTACAAGATATCTTCATTGATTGGTGGTTGAGGGCTACAACCCTTAAGGAGTGTGTTGGAGTTAGGTTGAAGGACTTATGTCATACTAAAGTTGTTTTCTAATTGGAATTGGTCATTTTGAGTTGGGAAGAGAGTTTGGACCACCTTTCTTGCATCAGGTGGTATCATAGCCCAATTATTATATCCCTTGTTGGTGTTTTGATTAGCTTTTGCAGGTTGGAAGGTGAAGAGGAAACATTTTCAAGATGCCTCCCAAAGGAAGCATAGTTGCAAGAAAGATGGATGAGTAGGCTAGACAAATAGAAGCCTTGAAAGAGAGATGGCTGTGGTGAAATAAAAAACATGAGTGGATATGGATGAGAGTGGTGTAGAAGAAGAAGAGACTTCTAGTGAAGAAGAGGAGATGGATCCAAATGATGTGAGGATGATGAATCTTTTGAAGGCTGTGAAGAAAGATGGACATAGTAAAATGGATGTGCCTATGTATGGGGGAAAACTAGATGCAAAAGAGCTCCTGGATTGGATTGGGGCTTTGAAAACTATTTTGATAGTGAGGAGATTGATGAAGAACACAAAGCTAATAAGGCCAAAACCAAATTGAAAGGACATGCTTTGTTGTGGTGGAACTTTGTGCAAGATTCAAGGGAGAGAAAAGGAAATAACAAGATCACTTCATGGGAGAGAATGAAGACAAAACTGAAAGGTAAGTTCCTTCCTTGTGATTATAATGTTCAATTACTTAAAAGGTTACAAAATATTAGGCAAAAAGAACAAGATATGCGAACATATACCGAGTAAAATTTTATAGGCTAAGTATAAGAACTAAGCATGAGGAGGATGAGGAAGAAAGATTAGCTAGATATCTCAATGGCCTAAGGTATAACATTCAAGATGAAATTAGTTTGTTGGCACCAAAAACTATTGAAAAATGTTTTCAAATAGAAATTAGAGCAGAATAGAAAATCAAGAGGAGACAAGAGAAGGAAACAAGAGGAAGAGGAAATAATTCTAGGGGCAGAGGCACATCTTCAACACCAAGACAACCTAAAGAAGACCTTGAAGATGCTAATAAGAATAAAGAACAAGCTCTTGAATCAAGAGGTGGATGGAGAGGTGGAAGAACAAGCTTTAGGAAAAGGAGAGATTTCAACAAGTTTTTTAGGAAGATGTTATAAATGTGGTGAGTTTGGTCACCTTTCCTTCAAGTTTCCTAAGAAGAGTGGAACCACATCAAGTGGAGGAGATAGGAAATTTGATAGGAGAGCCCAAATTTCTTATGAAGATGAAGTTGAAAGCTCCAATACTCTCCATGCTACTCCTAAAGTTGGTGAGATATTGATGATGAGAGAGAAAACCTTGAAGACATCCATGGAGAAAGAACAAGTTTAGAGGAGAACCTTATTCAGGACTGGTTGTAGATGTAAAGATAAGGTATGCAAAGTAATTGTGGATTCTGGATGTACTGAAAATATGGTCTCTAGTGATATGGTTGAAAAATTGCATTTGGAAAGGGTACCTAAACAAAAACCATACAAAGTGTCTTGGGTCAATGAAAAAAAACCATGTTGGTGAATGAACAAGTTATTTTGGAGTTTCAAATTGGTCCCTATAGAGATAAATTTGTGTGTGCCATTCTACCTATGAGTCGTTGCCATGTTTTTCTTAGGAGACCCTGGCAATTTGACAGGTCTGCAGTTTATCATGAAAGACAAAACACATATATCATTGAAAAGGATGGGAAGACATTTGTTCTAACTCCATTAGTTGAAGAGGCAAGGAAGCAAGGTGAGATCATAATGATAGGAAGAAAAAAATATGCAAACAATGAAGAAGGTGAAAGCATGAAGTTTGCAACCATGTCTAAGTTTGATATAGTCAGGACAAAGAATATGGAAGGACAAAGGGAATGTGAAGAAAAAAGGAAGAAGAATGTTTTGGTGTGGAAAAGAAAAGAGGATGGAATGGTGTCTCAGGTTGGTACAGATAAAAGAAAGTGTGGAGTGCAAGGAAAAAGTGAGAGCATATTGATAGGGATAGTTATGTGCCTTGTGGTGATGGGACATGTGAAAAGGCAGTCTAGTTATGTTGAAACAACAATATGTGTGAATGGTAAGGTAGTGAACAAGAACATACAGGTTTTTGATGTTGATAGGAAAACAAGTAAGGCATGTGTAGGTATGAAAAAGACCACTAAATGCATTGGGGCAGACCTTTGTAAAGTTGACAAAGAAAAGAGTGATAAAAGAAAACATACTATGCATGAAGAGTTGAGGAAGATGATGGAAGTTGGTAAAATCCTATGTGCAGATGTCAAGGAAGAAGTGATGACAGAGTTGGATGATGAAAAAGCTGGAGGATACCCCACAGAGGAGAGTGCACAGTTGGAGCAAGAATCAAGGGTTGGTGATGGAAAATATGCTAAAGAAAGTGATAAACTAATGCAAAGTGAACATGTTAAAGGTAGGCTTGAAGGTCAAAGAAAAATGAAGAGCAATGGAGGAAAATTTATAAGGTTATTTATAGACCATTTTACATGTAATTGGGGGGTTTATGAGTTAATAGGTGTCAAATAAGGGAAAAGTTACTCAAAATGTGCAAATGTTGTAATGGACAGAATTATAAAAATGAAACTTAAATGGAATTTGAAGGGTTAAGGATTTGAAAAGTTAGTTATGAATGTTGGCCAGGTTAGTTTTATTTTGAAAATGTATTTAAAGCCTCTAAAGGCTAGAGAAAAAGGTTGTTGGAGAATTGTATTGAAGAAACTCAATTGAAGCACAACATTTTTCTGAAATTTACTCTATTTTTTTGAGTTTTCTCCTTCTATACAGCCTGTAAAGTCTTGTAAATGCTCTTAATTCATTTTTTTCCTATAGGGATTTATTAGCTCTGTATTGTGTCCAATTTGAGGGTCCTTCATTGAAATTTGGTTGAGATTTCTTTATTTTCCTGAAACTGCTCTGTTACTCTGAATAAGGGTTTGATTAAAGTTTAAAACCATGAATTGATCAATCTACCTACTGTTAGCCCTTGTAACTTTGTGGATTGATCTATTTAAAGCAGGGCTAGATGGTTTTAACCTTTTGAAGGTTGAAAGAACAAGTTGTAAGAAAATGGGAGAAGCCCTAGGGTTGGTAATGAGGTTTTTTATGTGAGGAGGTGATGTGTGAGGGTTTTTATTAAATTGATGAAGAACCTATCAATATTATGTTTTTTTGACTTTGTGCAGAGTATTTAAAGAGTTTTGGATGCATTGGTTGTGATTGGGAATCTTAGGAGACATGAATTTCAATAAACCCTAGGTGTTTGCATAAGAAGTGAGGGTTTGGATTAGGGTTATAGAAGGCTTGAATCCAAGAAATAATTGTGGAATCTGAGGTATTATGTCATAATTTAAGACTATCCAGGGGTTTGGGGTGTTTTTCAATTGTTTAAAGGGTACCTCCTTTGGAAAATAGGGCTAATTGAGTAGACTTGGAGTAGGGCAGTTTAATGGTTCTTAGGGTTGAGTCAAAGAAACCCTATGGCATAATTTGGTATGTTGTTTGGGATTCTATGGTGAGCCTTTATGAAGTTTGTTAGGCATCTGTATGGCCATCACTACAAGATATCTTCATTGATTGATGGTTGAGGGCTACAAGCTTTAAGGAGTGTGTTGGAGTTAGGTTGAAAGACTTGTTGGTGTAAATAAGTATTTTACTTATTACACTTTACTTAAGCTTACTTAGAGAATGCATATCATTATAGGTTACACTTGTGAAACCTATTTATTTGCATCTTGCATCTAGGTTTGTGCATACATCGAGAGATATGAGTTGGACACCTAGGGAAGTGTGTGTAGGAGAAATTCCACTCTTTGTGGTGTGATCTAGTTATCACCTTTTTATCTCCACCTTTCGTGGCATGATAATTCCACTTTAGGTGGGAGATCCACCTTTCATGGAATTATCTATTATTTCTCTCTACCTACCACACAGATGATTGCGACACTTGTCTCATTCATGTCCCTTCATTGTGTCCTAGCTTACCTTTATAAGCAAGCCTTGTACATACTTGTAATTGTTTATCTTCATGCATATTAAGAATACAGTCATCATATTCTCTCATTTTGTCTCTCTTTTGTGCTATGTTTAGTCTCTTGATCCTGTTGTTGTTTTTCATAAGTTCTTACAAGACTTGTTTCATACTAGAGTTGTTTTCTTATTGGAATTGGTCATTTTGTGTTGGGAAGAGAGTTTGGACCACCTTGCTTGCATCAATCATTGTGGGATATTGTTGGTGGATTTTGATCATAATTGAAAAGCGACTCTTGATGTATGTTGATTTGATCATTGAATGAGGTAGGAACATCTTCAAGGTGCTCATTGATGGATAGATATTGATCATTGTTTTCAACAATTGTGGTGGAGAGATTGTCATTGCTATAACTAGTGGTTGAATCTTGATCATTGTCATCAACAGTTATTATTTCTTGATCAAGAAGGTCTTGGATGAAATTTTTGAGTGGAATACAATTTGATGTTTTATGATGATTGTCTCTATGATACTCACAATAGGATCTAACCTTATTCCAAGGGAAGTTTATGAAGTTTAAAGCACTTAATTTTGGAAGATTGATGAGTTTTGCATCAACTAGCTTGTGTAATGAGGATTCAATTGGCTCTCCCAAAGTATTTTATTCACGTTTGTTACCTTGTGAGATTTGTACTTTAAATTTACCTTGTAGTGATTGATTTTGGAGATGTGGTGATTGATTTTGGAGATGCTGTGATTGATCTTTGAGATGTGGTGATTGGGTTTGTTGTTGATGTTGTTGATCTTGATATCCAACCTCTTGACATTGGAGATATTGTTCTTGATGTGGTTGTGGACACAAATCAATGCTTTGATGACATGGCTTAACCAATGGGAGTGTGTTTAGATTTTGGGGTGGAGATGTCTCTTGGTGATATGAATCAACAAATTTTCTAAGTATAGCAATTTGATTTCACAGAATTTATTCTTGATTTTGATATTGACACCCTTGATATAGTTGATTTGGTTGTTGGTAAAGCATATTTGGACTATACACTTGTGGTATTTGTATGGGATCATGCACAAATTGATTTTGGACAATGTTCTGATTTGGAATGATGTTTAGAATTTGCATTGTAGGTTGGCATTGAACATTGTTGTGATTGAGAAACACATTGCTTTGATTTAGGTAACCTTGATTTTGCATGACCAGTGTTACCTTGACTTGGATCAATACATGGAGTTATTAACATATTGTTTTGACTTTGAACATGGGTGTGATTCGAAAACATAACTATCCCAAATTTTTCCAAGTGTGGATTTTATATGTTCATGTTTGGTAAGCTTGTATTTGGTATATTCACATTTGGCATGTATTGATTTGGTGGGATAATTTTTTTGTTGAAGGCTCATGCATTTATTGTTCGATTGATATATTTGTAGGTTTTGAATTTGGTTTAAATCTACCATAGGGAAAAGTAATTCAAAATTTATATTGGGCATACTCATATTTGTTTTACCATTGAGGTTTGTGGGAGATAATGATCCCACATATGGATTGTATAAATGTGAGTTTTGATAATCAATTGGAATTATAAGGCTCTGATAGTTTGGTTGAATTAGATCAATCATGATGTATGGAGCAAGTTTATATTCCATATTTTTGTTTTGTTTGGACCTTGTTGACCTATAAGGAATTTAGGACCAATGATGAGATGAAGGATGAAAGGAGTGAGTGATATGGGTGTTGAAATTTTATGATTTTTGGATCAATGCTAGAATTTGGGTTTTATTTTGATATTTTGATTTGGATAATGAACTTGTAGATCCCAAGATGTTGGATGTGACCTTAGGATGAACTTGTTCAAAGGGGTGCTAATTTAACTAGAGGTATGAGAAAGGATGCATTCCCACACTCCTAACTAAACACAATAATTTTGATTTGTGATTTAAGGATTAACCCAGGTCTAGGATATTGATGTTTTCCAAAGCCATAAAAGTTGTTTGTGTGATGGCGATGATAAATGTTTGGGATGGATGTAGTGTTTGATTTGATGCTAAATGAACCTAAGAGGGACCTTGTTTTCAAGATCAAGATAGTGAAGAACATGGTTTACCCTATGAGTAGTTCAAACCAAAAGACCAATGTTTTGCTTGGAAGACCATAAGACCAAAGATAACAAGCACATCTGTGGGTTTAATTGATTTAATCTTGGTTAATGAATTTCTTTTACCACATCCACATTTCTTGCTTAACTTTAAAATTGAATGTCTATGTCTCAACTCCTTTTAATTCCACAAGGTCCATTATGTGAAAATCAGAGAATAAAAGGCATAGTTTTCCTAAGTTGACTTTAGAGAGAGAAAATTGAGATATGGGCCCAAATATTTAGAATCCTCTAAGGATAGAATCCCTAGGGATAGGAAGTGATATGTGGAATTTTCAAGGGTATTTTCTCTTTCCAAAGGGCTTGAAATTTGATGACTTGTTGAATGTTTGTTTCAAAGTTTTGAGATTTCAAGTAATGTATTTGAATGACTCACAAATTGTACAACCCTAGGATAGAAAGGACAATATTTGTTGAGTCCCAACTTGGATTTTTCCAAACATCGAGACAAAGCATTCACAACTAGAGATTTGGCAACATAGGCTCCCCTCCATGACACACACTTCTTGGGACCACCAAATCTCAAAATCCTTAAAATCCAGAGATCAAAAGGATTTATTCTATTTCTACTTTGAATAGTACAAATTTGGGATGGCTTTAGAATGACTATTCTTACTGTAGACATCCAAATTTGATCACTCCCATACGATCAAAGTTACCTCTTTATTCATCCACTCCATCAATATTAATTTATTTAATTAATATTGCACTTTATGTCCAAAGTCCTTAAAGTATTTAATTTAACAATTAAATGCTTTGCCTTACCCCTTTTCCTCTCTAAATTAGATAAATACATCAATTTATTTAATTTAGTCATTTTAACCTTTTTGAATTAAAATCAATTTAAAATTCTTCTTTTCTCTCTCCTTGTCACATCCTCTATAATCCATCTCTAATTTGAATTAATTTAATTAATTCATGATTAGAATGTGTATCCTCTTAATCAAGGATTAATGTCACATCCTCCTACATTTTCCACTTGCCTCTAATCTTCCATTAATTATCCTACTTATGTGTTTGCACAACCTTAATCAAGGTCATTAGCCACTTTTAGCACCCATTTTTAGTCAACCTTTTCATTTGTTTTTTTGGCATTAACCCTCTTTCCCATGTGAATTTTTAATTCACATTTTTTCATCCTAGGTCTCTCTTCTTCCCATGTGAATTTTTAATTCACATTTTATCTTCCCAAGACTTCTAGAACATTGGACTTGTCACCTCATCCAAATGTGACCAATTCCCACCTTTTTGGAGACCCTCTCTTATCCATTAGATTCTCCTAAGAATGTGAATTAATTCACATTTATTTCTCCAACCACTTTCTTTTTTCCCATGGAGATTTTTAAGGAATTCCAAAATTCCTCAAATGTCACTTTCATTCTCACTTGGGGACAAGAAGTTCCTTTTCAAGGAAATCTTCTCACTCTGCAAGGTACTTGGAAGTTACTTGTCCTTCCTCCACATCATGTACTCTCCTTTCACATCATCTACACATCATCTCACCCTTAGCCACTTCACATTCCACATGTCAAAATGTGAGGGCTTGTGAGTTCTCAACTCACCTTGGCCCTTCATCTTGGCCTTGTTGGATAAATCTCAATGATTGATTTCTCTAGAGAATTCAAATTCCTCTATAAATACCCCCTTCTCTAAGGCATTTACAACACTTAGTCATTTTGTAACTAAATGATGTCATTTTGAACACCCAACTCACAAGCATTTCATTCATTTAGCTAAGCCATTTTAGTGATTTGCATTATCATTTAGTACTATTGTCAATCTTGAATCAAGAGCCATCTAAGGAGCACACAAAGCAATCAAAATCAAGGGCCAACCAAGGAGTTTCAGCAACAAAGAAGGTATAAGTAGATTACAATATTCATTTTATTTTTTTTTCTTTGCTTTATTATTCCTTAGGCTAATCTTGAGGTGTCCCTTTGTGTTTTTCCTCATTGCATTTTAGTTATTTTGCAGCTTTTGAATAAGACTAACACTTAGGATCACACTTATACCAAAAAATAGTAAGGATTTTGGCTTATAAACAAATTGGTTCTTAGTTCGGCTAATTAGGGACATGACACCTTGCGAGCATCTAGCAAGCCACTAAAGGCTTTAATCAATCCTACTAGGGGTTCTTAATAATTTTTATACTAGTACCTCATTTTGAAAGACACTATACGACTAAGGCCTACATACCATGGGGACTTGACAGTTTAGTCTTATCCATTTATATACTGGCCCGAGTGAAAAATCAGTTGGATGCACCTTTGAGTTGTTCTTTGGTAGGCCCCTCTAAAGGTAAAAAAAAGTGAGGGAGTACACTTGTAGCTCGACTACCCAATTCATGTAAAGGGAAAGTAGGGAACACACACAATGTCTCTTTCTCACACTAGCATTATTTTCCAATTTTAAATCTAAATTTGAAATGTGTGGGTAATTCTTTTGGACAACCAATGTCACTAGAATTATTTTGATTCTCAAGATCGCCAGAAAGTGCGAGGGAAGTGCATACACATTTGAATGACACAACTTGTACAAAAATTACAAGATAATGAAAACACAAGTTCTTTTTAAGCCTCAAAGCAATGATGAGTTCATTTTAGAGCACCAAAACCAAGTATGAAGTTGTTTGTTCAATTTTAGCCCAAAATAAAAGTCTAATGAGTTTCTAAGTTCAATTTTAACCAACTTGAAGAAAATCAACCAATGATTAATTTTAAACCCAAATTGATCTAGTTGGCCTAAAATAGAAAACAAAAGCATCCACAAATACTCTAGACTATTACAATAAGCATTTAAAAATGCTTTTTCAAGATCCAAGTTCAATGTCCGCTTCTCCAGCTCAAATTTGCTTGTGATTTATCCGCCCTGATGCAAAGTAACCCCTATGAAAAATTAAAAAAACAATGGTTAAAACACTAGAAATCAAATTTCAGGAACCCCAAGAAACTGTATTCAAGAGACAATGCAAAGTAGTAAACTGGAAATGTAAGATTACAATCCTTTATGCTCAAGATCTAGTATTGTTGTTCTTTATTGAAGCCATGTTGCATGATTCAAGTCAAACAAATTATTCACCAAATGAACATTATGAAACTATACTTGTTATTTCAATACTTTGAACACTTCAAAAATAAATAATATAGACCATATACCCACAATTTCCACCTTCAATAGAGATCATTTTAAATCAAAATCAAAATTTGAAATAAATATCGCTCTGTCATATGCCAAAAATTTTACCTGCAAGAGTTACTAATATAATTTTTTTTTCTAGAAAAAGCATGAATTGCTAGTTATTTAATGCATCAGTTGATATTTAAATAGAAACAAAAACTTCACCAATGCATACAGTTGGAAATTAATTACCAATGCATAATGATCTATCTTGGACGACTGGACTTGTGTAGCAGTGACTTTAAGTATTTAAGAAATTATTAGTTGCTTCTATTCATTGTGAAACTCTTGTTGATATCAATATTCATGTAGTGAGAAAAGGGATAAGAATTGCATATATTGGAGAGAGGAGCATTTAATCATTGCCTTAAAGACATAAATGCAAAATGTATAGACACATAAAAAGTATGAAATCTATATTGTTGGAAGAGGATGGTGATATGATTAGATGTCTCACAGGTGAATGGTGCACTGCCAAGATGTCAGAGCGACAACTCCCAATATTTAGAGAGAAAGTCCCACAGAACTCAGAGCCTAAATATGACAATGATGGCCACATTTATGTATTTCTATTTCCCACAAAACATAGAGCCTAGATATGATGGAAATGGCTGTATTTATGCATTCATCATCAACACTCAATTTATTTACATAACAACTATTAGGAAATATTATTAATTAATAAAGAAAATAGCAAAAACAAAAGGAAAGTATGAAGGTATGTCTCAAAAGGTATCATGCTTCCTCCTAGCTCAATGATTTTGGAAGATACATCATCCATTCATTTTGATTCAAACACAATAGTCATTATTTGTAGGCTTCTAGTTCTCTTACAACATCACATGGGATAGTAAATATTCTGTTAGACCCTTTTATTACCATATACTACGAAATTAGAGTGGATTTTAATAATGACATCGATCTGCCAAAACCATCAATAGTATCTATCATGTAAATTTGATTTACTCAACCTTCAATTCATACACCCATCAAATAATATGTTAATATTTTACAAAAAACTTCAAGGAAAATATTGATATTTTTCTCAAGCCTCGAGCCAAACAAGAACACCTTTTAAAACATTTTAAGATATATATCTATTAGTGAACAAAAGAAAATAAATGGGGGCTGCATGAATTTACTCATGAGATTTGATGACCTACATTATTCTAAATTCAATGTGCATTTAGAAAATTTCAAGCTAATGCAATTGGTAGGTGTAAAACTAGATAATGCAACCTTTTCTTGCAGCCTCAAGCATAGAGAGGGCACACGAACTATTTTTCAGAATTCCTGAAAGTAATATCTTCTCCTAGAATATAACGAATAGAGGATATGCACCAAATCGATTTGTTTAAAAGGTTTAAGAAACTTACAAACAAATGTGATTGGTAGGAGTGAAGCCAAAATACCGCATCCTCCTTTCCTTATAGCCACCAGTGTTTATTTGTAGATGATTATGAGACAACCAACATGTAATTAAAATTGAAACATCACAATCAGAGCATAATATTATGATAATTGAGGCTCAAATTCAATCTATAAGGATTTAGGTTTGACTATTTCCTTGTATACTTTGTTAAACAATTGATCTTGTTCATTTTCAAAACCCGATTTGGAGATATCAACATTTCCTACAAATGCAATGGCTTCATGATTTTTGAGAGATGTATGAAAATAGGGACTATTTCATGGCACATCTTTAAATTTTTTATAAACATAAACACAAACTATTTTCCTGAACAGTGACAAACATGAGATTAAAGCTTGAAGAGAAATAAAATATTTTATAGACCTATCTATTGCAATAATCGATATCAAATAGAAATATAGACTTTATTTTTTTGTCTAAAGAATAAAAATAAATAGAGGTGAACAAAAATAAAGATTTTATATTTCTGCCCCACGGTGGGCACCAAAATGTGAGCACTAAATCTGCACTTTACTTCAAAGACAAAAAAACATTAGTGTTGTTAGAAAATGAAGCAAACCAAATCAAGCACTCCTATGAGATACCCAATCATGCTAGATATGCAAAAAAAACCATGAAATACCAAATAAAATCAATTAAAGCATATAAAAGCAAGATCAAACCTTATCCCATAGTGGGAGTGGTGCTCCTTTGATGTGAAAAGGATGCCCTTTCCCACCACCTTGATAAGATTGCAAAATGATGAATAGGATGTGATGAAGATGCTGAAATAAAAGTGTCTATAGTGCAAATGCTAAGATTGTGGATGATTGTGGCTTCTATTTATAGGTTGAAGGATTGAACAATGGAGAGATAGGAGGAATGTGGGACTAAAGGAGAGCCAATGAGATTGCGACACTTGCCACAAATCTAATGGGTGAAGTTGGAGCACATTTTGGAGAATGTGCATAGTTAATGCATGTGGTTGAGATGTAAGAGGGGTGGAAGAGAGATTAATGTATTTGTAAGAGGCATTAAATGATTATGGTTGAGATGTTTTGGAGGGAAACTTTTTGGACAAGAAAGTCAAATAAGTGGAATTAATGAAGGAATATTCCTAGAAGAATATGCCTTTGTGAGGGAAAAAGAGATAATTAGTTAATTAAAAGAATTGATTTTCATGTGCAAGGGGGTGGGCTAGTCAGGGGTTGAGTTTGACCAAGGTTGAGTCAAAAGCTAAATAATGGGTAGTTAGGATTAGGAGTTAAGTAATCCAAAATTAATTGACTTGGAGGAATTTAGGGGATTTGACATTTGATTTAATTAATTTGATTTATTAAATTAGATGAGAGGACTTTTAGGACTTTAATTAAATAAATTGATTTATTTAATCAAATATGACGCATATTAGTGAATTAATCAAATAAATTTCTTTATTTGATTAATAGAAGAAATTATGTTAATTCGATCGTCTACACCTACATCACAATGTTAGCTCAAAAACATGCATGAACTCACATAAATATTGACATCATGATAGGATCTTGAATGCTAAAATAAATGGCTGATAAATCTGCTCTCCAATGTTCTTGACAATAATTTTTGCTCATGTGAAGTCTTGATAATGTTTCATAGCTTGAATTGATATAATAACCTTGTATTTATAGGTGTTTCCTTAATTACCTGACAATTAAACACCACAATCTAACCTTTGCAATTTTAATTTAGATCATAAAAATTCCACCAAAAATCTATTAAAAAATGGGTCCCAAGATTTAAGGAGGACCCATTCACCCTTGGGTGAATGGGTCCTAGGCCCTAAACCTAGGACACACATTTTCCAAGATGTGTAATTGAGTGCAGGCATTGATTAAATGTGGGCTTCCCTTTTGGAAAATGAAATTAATTAGGCTTGTGAATGCATAATTGGGCCAATTAAAGGCTTAATTAAGTCCAATTAATAAAGGAGATGCAAACATAATGTGAAAATGTAAAGGTGTACATTTTTTAACTCAACATTTAGCCCCCACTTTAGTGAGAGTATGAACTTGTGCTCAGATTCACATTAAAGTAGACAAATAAGCCAAGAGAGGTTTAATTGTACAAGTGTTGGAAAGACAAGATGAAAAAGATCAAGGAGGGTGATCAAGCCCCCAAGATCTAAGATCTCATGACAAGCCAAAAAAGGAAAAAAGAGACACATGAATTCAACACCAACACAAGATGCACAATTATGCAATTCCATAATCAATGCAAAAATAAAGAAAAGGAAGGATGGACTAGCTGTAGTTGCATTGTTTTCCATAAAACATATTTAGAAGAGAAAACCTATTGTCCACTATGTGAACAAAATATACTCATGAGGGCTAGTGAAATCCGATGTCCACTAGGTGAGCCCCAAGAAAGTGAGAAACACACACTAGGTTGGTATGTACCCACAAAAAGGTGGCTGATGGGAAAGTAATGCTAGGTCTACAAGATACCATATGCCAGCCATACCAAAATTTATACCTCTAATAACTTTGATAAGGTTCCACAAAAAATTGTCAAAGGCACCACAAGGCTAGTAAGCTCCATTATGCTAGACACTCATAAAAAAAAAAGAAAAGGCACCACTAGAAAGCAATTTGTGTTATGCTTGGTGGCCATGAGAAAGTTGTAAAATATAAAATAAGATAGGATAGTTAAAGGGGTTTTTCTTAGTTCATGAAATGTCTCACTTTAGGGAACATCATGCTTAATGTCACCATCAAGAGAGGACTAGTCGAGACATAAAAGATTCACACCTTAGGGAATGTAAGCCATAGCATTACCACTAAGAGGAATGTCATATGCTAAGAAAGGTCACACTCTTGAAAGTCATGAAACCCAATGTTGCCACCAAGAAGACATAGATCACATGAAATAAGAAGAGGTCACACTTTGAAGGGAATATTCAAACAATGAGTGGGGATGTGTATGCCCCCACTTTAAAGAAATTTCTAAACACCATGCATTGAGCAATTAATTTAAAGTAGAAAAATGATAAAGACCAATACATGGGAGATTTATTTGGAAAGCTCTATACAAAACATATGTTTTTGAATAGAGCTACATCATGGAAAGGAGGTTTTCCCCCATATGCAATCCTAAGATAACACATAAGGTATCCAAAAATCATGGTTCAATGTTATGTCTTTGCTACATTGTTATAATCAAGCTTGGAAATGTCATCATTCCCCAAATACCCCATGGAACAACAAGCACAAAGGAAGAATGAAACATAGAGAAAAAATAAAAAGGAGAAGCCTTTTGGGTCAACATGGAAGATACATAAATATCTTGACACTTTGTGTCATCCACAAAAGGAAAACACAAGACAAAATATAAAGGTTTATTACATATAGAAGAATGTAGATATGAATAGAAGAATGTCATGAAAAATTCACTTCCTTTGCATCCTTGTACCAACAGAGTGAAAAGGGTCATCCAAAGTAGGCTCACAAAACATATAAAGACATGCCAAGCAACACAACATAGGGGATCACATTACGTACATGCAATCACAAAGAACATGAAAAGAAGACAAAAAAAGACTAGTATGGCACATGCGAGTCAAACTATAGTAGGTCATTTGCATCCCAATCTTGTTCATCATATGTAGAAGGCAGATCACTAGCCAAAGCGACAACGACAAGTGTTGTAATAGGATAAGGCTATCTATCTCCTTGTACCCCAAGTGTAATGAAAGGATGAGCTGAGATAGGTGATAAGAATGTGCTCCTTGCAATATAGAAAATGATTTGCATTTAAATGTAAAACATGTAATAGTGTGCATGCAATGATCCTACAAGTATCACATGACAAGGAGCAAAGTGATCAATTTCTAATTAATTATACGATCATATTGATTTGAAAATGGCTCAATTTCTCTAATAATTTTCTTTAAAGCATGACACTCATCAGTACTATGCCCAAGAGTTCTATGATATTGATAATGAGATATGTTTGTACTTTTTCCTTCTGGATTTTCCTTGATAGGTGGCAATGTTATGCATCCTTGATTAAGAAATGTGTAAATATTTTTTATTTTTGGACATAGGATAAGGGAATTGCAACTTCTTGAGTTTGTAAGGCCTTTGTCTTTTATTTGATTGGGAAACTTGTTGAGGTGGAGTTGGAGGATATAAGGTGACCCTATCATCCTTTTGAGGTATTAGTTGGTCTTTTGAAATAATCTTATGAAAGAGAACACCTTTCCCCTTAGGAGATGCATAGGGGGGAGGATCTTGGTATCCTAACCCCTTGGTATCCTTGGATGGTATTTGTTCTAATAGTTTATGGACTTCATGCTCATTTGTTATGTCACATCCTTGTTTGTTTAAGATCTTAAAGCCTTGACCATAACTCTCTTCTAAGTTAATGGGTGTATCAGTAACTTAATGAGCATAAGAAAGAAGAGTATATCACTATTTTCTTTGTTAACAAGTTCATTCATGATTGATGGTTGAGTCTTTCTTTGTGCTTCAATTTTAGGATGCAAAAGGTTGAACATATCAAGTCATGGGATTTTAGGAGGTGTTTTCATGGATGGATAGAAGGATGCATTTTTCTGAAGGTTGTGTAAGGAGTTTTGTATAAATTTTTGCATGCTATATTCATCTTGGCCTAAGATTTCCATCTCATAGGGACACTCATTAAGAGGCAAAGGTTCATGAATAGGCTCAATTGCATTAGGGTCATCACCAAACACACAACATGAAACATTTACCAAAGATCTCAAGGACACCCATATTTTACCAAAACACATATCCATGATGAATTTGTTAAAATGCAAATGTGAATGCAAGATTTTAGATATGATAAATGACTGATTAAGGTGAAAATAACTTGAAAATGATGTATTTAATGCCAATTTTTATTTTAAACAATGCACTTAGTTTGACCAATTGAACTTAATGCAAGAAAGCATATATTTTTTATTTTCTGAAACTGAAACACAAATTTAATACTAGATGAAATGAAGCAAAAAGAGACAAAATGATGCCCAAAAATTTGAAAAAACAATTGTATAAGAATACCTATTTTCCCAAGGGTGAATGGGTCTTTGTATAGGAGTTAGAAAAATTAAAGTTTGTGTTTCTTGTTTGATGTTTGAGTTTTCTATTTTAGGTTGCAGATAGTGAATTTGTGATAGATTTTTCTAGTTTTAGGTGTCTTAATATAAGTGAAACTAGTGACAATAAGTGAAAAAAGTGACAAATTTTGGAATGTAATTTTGAACTAAATTTGAATCTAAATGACTGAAAGAAACTCTTGATGAAACTAAAATGCAAGATGTATGTAAAATTAATGCAATTTTTTTTATTTTTATGAATTTAAGTGGTGCAAAGATGCAAAATTAAAACCTAAATGCAATATAAAGCATAATAATGCAAATAAAGATCTATGGTTTTGAATATCTCTAAATCAAAATTTAAGATGTATAATGTCAAGTTCACCAAAATGAAATCAAGGAAAAGCGGGGAATGGATAGGAGACCTTAAAATGAGATGTGAAATGAGGGACCTATGCCAAAAGAAAAGGAGGGAATCCACTTAATCACAAACACAACTTTTACATGTTCATTAGGAAGAGGTATAGTGCCAAAAATGATTAGAATTGACTCGCAATCCTCAAGGTGAGTCAACCATAGGTTTGGACACTATGTTTCCCTAACTTCCTTATGAAAAAAATGACTTAATAAAAATTTTGGGATAAGATTAAAAGTCCATTAACAATCAAACTTATGAGATCTAACACTTGAAATGTGAAGTAAATTATGATAATAGTGACAAAAATAACCATTAACCAACAAATATGAGAAGGTTAGAATGGTGTTTACTTGGCTCCAAAAGTGGGTTTCAGGTTTTGCTAAAGGACGTATTTCCTAGGGGTGAATAGGTCTTTGTACAAGGGGTCTAAAAATTCTTTTTGCAGTCCTTAGATCCCGGACCTAAGCTTTTGATTCCCCCAAGTTTTACTATCGAAAAGTTGGAAATTAAACCTCTAGGTAAGTTTTTGTGTCTTGACAACTTTGATGAAAACTTTGGAAACTTTGTAAAATTGTACTTTTGATCCAATTTCAATCCTTCTTCACCTACAAATCTGCAAACACAAAGAGAGAAGAAAAATGTTTTTTAAATATTGGGATAAGGGTTTTCCTTGGTCAAACCCTAGTTTGGTAATTAAACCTTGATAATGAAATAATGATAAAATGAAGGAATCGATGAATGAAAAATGCTTGTTACACCTCACCAAACCCTCAATGGCTTCCCTTAGAGGATTGATGTATAACACGTCACTCCAAGGATTGGTTCTTGCATGAAATGGAATTATTTCTTGATAGATCTTGATGCTTGAATGTTTTTTTGAAACTTGAAACCTTCATCATAATGTTAGCTAGAAATATGCATGAACACACATAAACATTGGTATCATGATAGGATCTTGAATGTTACAACAAATGAGTGATAAATCTGCTCTCCAAACCTCTTGACAATAATCTTTGATCATGTGAAGTCTTAATAATATTTCTTATCTTGAATTGATAAAATAACCTTGTATTTATAGGTGTTTTCTTAATTACCTAAAAATTAAACATCACAAGTTAACCTTTGAATTTTGAATTAAGATCATAATTTTTTTGCCAAAAACATAGTAAAAAATGGGTCCTAATACTTAAGGAGGACCCATTCTCCCTTGGATGAATGGGTCCTTGGCCCTAAACCTAGAACACACATTTTCCAAGATGTGTAATTAAGTGTAGGGATTGATTAAATGTATGCTTCCCTTTCAAAAAATGAAATTAATTAGGCTTGTGAATGCATAATTGGGCCAATTAAAGGCTTAATTAAGTACATTTAATAAAGGGGATGCAAACATAATGTGAAAATATAAAGGTGTACATTTTTAAACACTACAATAACACACCTCTCACACCATCATCTAATTCACAATATCACTCATATGATACACCTCATTATCAAGATCATACATATGTTCCAGCATTGGTCAACAAAAACAAAGACATTTCAACACAAATACAAACATTGACCCAAAAGATACAAGATATTCAAGGAGGAAATGTAAAGAAATCATATGTAGTCCAAGAACTATGCCCCTATCCATTTGATAGAAGAATCATGAAGATACCTTTCCCTCCAAAATTTGAAATTCCAAAGTTTGACAAGTATAAGGGAAGAGGAAATCTTTAGGATCATATAAGATGCTTTTATGTTGCTTCTATGGAACTATCCTACAATAATTCATATCTTAAATGAGAATATTCTAAAGAATCTTAGGGGGATTGGCAATGCAATGGTTTTCACATCTACCTCTTGGAATTAAGACATTTCAAGAGATCATAGATCAATTTGTTGTGCATTTCTCTTATAACATTGATGTCAACATAACATTGGAGGATCTTTAGAAACTATAAAAAATAGAGGATAATGCTTTACAACCTTTTTAAAATGATGGAGACATAAAGCAAACAAGTGAAAATGGCCTATACTAGAAAAACAACAAGTCGAAATACTTGTTGGGAATCTAGGTACTGATTTAGCCTTTCAATTATGCATACAATGTGTCTCTATATTTGAAGAATTAATCTCCAAAAGGATTACTATAAAAAGAGCTCTAATTGTAAAAGGAGCCATCAAAATATCCAATGATAAACCATCATCTAGTAATAGTGACAAACCTCAATTTTGGGCTAAAAATGAGAACATTACTAATGATGGTGTTGTGGTTGCAAAGGTGATCATCAATGCTCCTAAACCTACATTCCAACACTTGAAAATCAGAAAATGTGCAAACTCTCAACAATAAACAAGGTCAACAATGCCAACAAGGGCATAAAAGATCAAACAATTATCCTCCAAGGGGAAAATACACTCCTTTAGGAGAACCTATTGAAACCTTCTTGACTAAATTAATTCAAAAAAATCTTATCAAACCTTTCAATTTTCATCAATATGGAGAAATTGAAGGTAAAAACACTAATTATTGTGAATATCATCGTACCAAAGGCCACAAAACAACTAGCTGTATGAAATTGAAAAATGTCATTCAAGATCTTATAGAACATAGTGATATAATTGTCAATCAAATATCAAGAACTTTAGGAAAAAATGACTTTAGAATATACAAGAACCTAATTCCAAACCATGTACAAGGAAATAATGTGGGAAAATGAAAAGCAAAGGTATATAAACAAGTCCACCATACCTATGGCAATGTTGTAGGAGACACATATTCATCTTATAATAATGTATCTATCATTACCATCCAAGGAAGAAATATAGAGTGTGGAGTCACCAAATGATGGGGAAAGGTAACCATACAAGGGACTCCCTTAGAATCAAGAGTACCTCCCAAAGATAGTGTCACAAGTTATAGTCTTCTTGATCAACTCAAGAATACACTAGCCCAAATATCTATTCTAGAGATTTTGAAGATTTCACTAGACCATAAGGAAATTCTAGAGAAAGCCTTAGCTTCATTAGTTGTGCCTAATGCCATTGATATTGAATAATTTCAATTCATGGTGGGGCACATCTCATCCAGTCACCATATTTTATTCGTAGAGAATGACCTTCCATTCCAATCATTTCACAATCATGCATTTCATCTTGAGGTATTGGTGCATAAGAACAAGGTGAAAATATTCTTAATAGATGGGGGTGTGGGTTTAAAATTTTTTTCACTCCAATTAATTACATACTTGGGCTATTTAGGAGGAGTCATAGAAAGAAGCAAATGAGAAAAAATAATAGGTTATGATGATAAAGAGAGAGATTCTAAAGGAACCATAAGATTACCTATCCAAGTGTAGTATAGGAAAAGGTATCACTTTTCACACTTAATTTGGGAAATAATATTAATAAAATGAGCATAATTATGCCTTTATTTAGTGTTGTAATATATTTTTCATATTCACATTAAGTTTAGGCCCCTTTTAAATAAAATGAACTTAGTTGTGCCTTATTTTTGGTGTTGTAAGGTGTACCTTTACACTTTCACATTAATCTAGGGATTTATTAATTAATTGGGGTTAATTTTCCTTAATTAGCCCCTTTAATTTAAATCCAAGTCTAATTAAATGCAATTTTTAAGGGATAAAACTCAAAATTCATAAATTTCATTACACAACACTTAACTTTGGAAGATGTGTGTCCTAGGTAACTGACCTAGGACCAATTATCCATAGGGGGAATGGATCCTCACTTGGATCTAGGACCCTAAATTAACATAATGTTTAACAATAAGAAATGTGTGTCCTAGGTAAGCGGCTTAGGACCCATTAGCCCTATGGAAAATGGGTCCTCACTTATACCTATGACCCTCGTTTAAAATACATTTTTGGTGGTATATTAATGATCTCAAGTCTACAATTCAATTTTGGCTTGTGATATTTGAATTTCAGGAATTAATCTTAACATATGTATAAATAAGAGGTCATTTCACTGTCTCACCTAGAATATTTCAAGTAAGCTAATATTAATTTCACAAGAGAATTATTGAGAACATCCAAGAGAATTTTCAAGGCATTCAAGGGCATATTTATTGAGGATTATTGCAGCAATCAAGACTCCTTTCATCATGTCAAAGATTTCTTGCATCACATGCATGTTGTTTGAGCTAATATGGCGATATAGTGTTCAAGATCTATTCAAGCACATCAAAGGCATTGTTTCACATCAAGTTTCATGATCAAGATCTACATTCATTGAGGCCACTTCATGCAAGTTTGCAGATTTGTTATCCAAGGTTCAAATAAGGTTTTTTGAGTTGTTGCATAATTTTTCATTCATCATTCCTTCATGATTTTATATTTCATTATAAGCTTTAATTACCAAAATGGGGTTTGATCAAGGAAAGCCCCCATTCCCTAAAAGCCAATTATTTTTTCTCTTTGATGTGTGATAATGGATTTTAGGCTAAAGATAATTTGAAGATCAAAATTGAAGAAGGTTGTAAAGTTGTCGAAGTTGCAAGAAAAGTTGTTAAATCATGAAAAATCCTCTACAGATTTTATTCCTAGTTGTCCAATAGTGAGCCTCTAGAATTTGGAAGTGTAAACACAACATAAGAGAACCCAAAAATAATTTTTTTAGGAACTCTAGCCATGACCCATTCACCATAGGGTAAATGAGTCCTTAGTGAGCTTCAAAAGGTGAATTTTGGTGAAAGGTACACATTTTTTCCCCCTTTCTAGATGTGAATTTTGGTTAATATTTCAATTAGATTTGATTGCTATTCTTCATTTGCATTTTATAGATTACATTTTGAATGAAATTGGGAAAAAGGCCTTGGGAATGAACTCATCACCCTCTCCTATCTCTCTTCATTATTTCATTTTGGTGAACCTAAGTTTGATCCTTGCATTTTGTAATTTTGGAGTCCTCTTTCACCCTAGATATTTAGATCTTGCATTCATTTGCAACTCTTTGCATTGAATTGAGTCTCATTTAGGGTGTCTAGCTTTCATCTAACCTTTCATTTCATAAAAGGGTTTTAGGATTGCATATTTTTCATTCTTTAAATCTAAAATAAAAATAAAAATTAGTCATATTGCATATCATTTACATACCATTTCATCATATTCATTTGCATTTTGAAAATTGAAAAAAAAATGCATATCAAACTAGGTTTTCTAGGTTATCATTTTGTCACATTTTGCACTTGCATTTAACATTGAATTCACAAAAAATTAAAACTGAAACTTGCTATATCAGACCAGAATCTACAAACTATTGAAATCCACTCAAAAACCTATAAAAACTTGTTTTAAAACCCTCACCTAGGACCCATTCACCCTAGGGAAAATAAGTCCTTGATTAGGGTCATAACATGATTTTCTAGTCATTAAAACATTCATTTTTGTATCCATATTTGCTATTTTTTTAGATTTCTATTTTTGTTTGCAAATTTTTTATTTCTTCAATTTGGTCGTATCTAGCTTCATTTGATAAAGTTAGTGCATTGCATAATTTTTATTTTTTTACTCAAGGGGTAAACGCTTTTGACCGGAGCTATGAACCGGAATACAGCCATTCAACAATACCACCCCAACGGGGTTTGAACCTTGGTGGCAAGAACAACAATGCCACCTTAAACCATCATACCATGCCAATACTGGCAGTGCATTGCATAATTTCAAAATTGTATTTACAAGACATTATTTCTAGATTTTTGCATAGTTATATATATATGAAAATTACCTTGTTTAGAATATGAAAATTATATTTTCATATTGCATTCTATGTCATTGCATTGCATTTTACCCTCTTTCCATTTTGGGTTGGCATTGATTTTGTTAAAATTGTATGAAGTTTACAACTTGGTGTCCTATTGGCAATATTGTTGTGAGATGTAATTTGAGACTCATGTCATCTTGCGATACACCATTCTTGTGGATCTTGGTTTTTCAAATTCTCTTTCTAATAGTGTTGATAATCAACCCCCTTTGGATCATAACTGTGTACCTCATTTCCAATGACTTCCTTACCCAAAACCAATGTGCATGATGTTTTTCATGTCCCACAAGAGAACATAAGGTTGCTAGATGAATAATTGAAAACTTTACAAGACCTTGTGAGAGATGAACCTATTGCTATCCATGTTTTTCCTCTTATAGGAAACTTATAAAAGCTACTTAAATACAAACAAGGAATAGAGTTTGTATATAACTTGGGTTACTTCATCAACAAAATTACCCCCCCCCCCACCCCTTAACCTGCTTCCAATATATTGTACCTATGAATAAAAGAAAATAAGCCACACCTTCCAATCACTTTACTAACCCTAACACATCCTTTTCTGAAAAAGGAAAGAACTTGCAATTAAAAATGAAATTGATGAAAAAAAGTTATAATACCAAAGAAGAAGAAACCGAGAGTGCATGATCATAAAAAATGTCAGTTACAATAGTTGTATAAACCTATTGAATTTATTTATAACCTATTATAACTATCCAAAACCAAGACTATCTTCTATGCTCTTTTACATTGGAAACTAATTGATTTACCACCTAAATGTGCAAACTTGACCAAAAGAAAAACTAATAAAAATGAACCATATTGTGCTTATCATAGATTCTTTTCTATCATACTGACAATTGTTGTCCTTTAAAGAAAGTATTGAAGAAGTTTGCACCCTCTAAGAACCAAACCTAACTAAAACACCATGCATTTTTCTCCTTACCATGTAATAGTCATAGGTTCATAGCACCCTCACTATTACATGTTTTACATTCATTGCAAATCATTCCCTTTATGTAACACTCATTGTGCAAACCCCAAAGGAAAGCAACAATGCACACATTTTTTAAAAATAACACAAAGTAAACTGATGCAGGAGCATCCAGTGGTGTAAGGGCAATCTTGCATCACCCAAAAATAGTTAAATTTCAAGTTTATCATTTTTCAGATGTTTTTATATTTTTGGATACCCATTTCGTCATAATGAAATTCCCAATTTATGGTTTTTATTTTCTATTCCTGGGTTGAAAGATATTGTAGTTTTAGTTTCCCAGATTTGCACCTGAAAACCTTCCGAGTGGGATTTGAGGCACTTAGAGCTTCTGAATAGGCCCCAAAACTTGCCGAAATTGGTGTAGCAAATTTTGAGCGCGTTCTTGACTTCGAGACCTTTCCAACGGTTCAAACGGTTCGCGAATCAGAGCCCCGGATCAAAAGTTATGGCCCCGGGAAGTTGGCGCATTTTCTAAAAGATACAATTGCAAATATTCTTTTGAAATTTGAACTTCAAGTTGTAATTTTCGGTGCCAAACCGCCTAAACTCAATTCTAATGTTGTTTTGGCTCCAAACTAAAGAGGAGCTCTATTTATGGGCGGGTTTCTAATATTTTTGGGTGACTTTTTGGGGACAAGCTCGCATGTTGTGAAAGGGTTATTCTGTAGCTTTCTGTAGCTTGCATGTGTTGTAGAACTTGGGGATTTGAGATCCTCTGCATGTAAGAAGCTCCATTCTCTAAACAATAAAATTATTCTCTTGTTTGTGGGTTATTTTTCTGTGTCTCGGGTTGCACCCTCATCATAAACATATAAAAACCATTAAACATAATTACATTACATGATAACATCATAGACATTTAAGTCCTTTGGGGCACGTGAGGTCACATCACATAAAACCAACCCATAATGAAAGGTACATAGAAAGCTAAATAACTTAACTAACTTTACATCCATCATAGAAAATAAAATATACGGTTGCAAGAGATAACATCCATACATTCATAAACATAAGTATATAAATTCATCACATGATACAACTATAATAAATCTCATAAATCATGAATGAATATAAGAGTTCATTTAAATTACATCATCTTTTAATACATTACATGTTCACAATACATGAGTTACATCAAAACTTCCCATACATGTGGGATAGATACATCATACAAAGAATATCTGAAATACAAGATGAATATCTGGTACAAGCTCCACCTGAAGGATATTGTGAAGAAAGAACGTTGATGGGGAACCCAATGGGTGTGGAGCATGTTCCACCCAACCAAATGGGTTTTAGAAAAACCCATCCCCCTTGCTTAGAGGTGACAAGGAAGTGACTGTGATGAAGAATGCCAACAAGACTAACTCAAGAAAAGAATAACATAGTAACAATAACTCCAATAGCAACAAAAAAAGATTACATAGATCATAAATGACAACAACCAAGATCCAATCATAATAAACACAAAGCCATAAAACACATCATAAATAAACCAAGGCAATAACCATGAACCACTTCCAGAGGTAAGTAAGAAAGCAAAGCATAAGGGAAACTAGTGGGGAGTGTCATCGTATAGTCCTACATGGGTTATCCTGGCCCTTCCTCCAACATGAGGTGTCGGCCCCCATCTATGGTTATCCTGGCCCTTCCTCTTACTTGAGGCACCAACCCCATAGGGTGACTCATGCTGAGCTATTAACCTCTCATGAGGACAAGGTAATGACTTTGACAACCACGACCTTCTCAGTCTACCATTAGTCTATGATAGTCCTAATGGATAGACGAGGTATCCAAGATTATCTTATTATGTTATTACTATCCATCCCCCTAAGTTCTATTATTAGGTTTTCACTTGTTAATCTAACTCTTATGTGGGCTAGCCTGAGCCCTTCCTCCTTTTGAGGTGTCAACCCCCATAAAGAACAAAGCATTAAATCTCTATAGATGACATGCAAGGCATTACCCATCTTGCTAAAAGGCGCACAAACATAATCTCAACAAAATCCCGTACAACCCTTTCAAAATAATGATACCAAATAACATGCCACAACAAGAGCACTTGAAAAGAGAAACACCACTTAACAATGAAATCAAGCCTCTGGAAGCCTAAGGTACATGATATCCCTAAACGGGTTCCTAAACCAAACTGGATTCCAACATTGGACAAGTAAAAAATGATAACATAACGATAAGGAAAAGTAACCAAAACAATTTAACAAGATTTCATAATGCAAGTAACATAACAATATCCACAATAGGTAATACAAAACCAACTCTCTTTATCACAATTTGTTTTATCACATTTGCAATTAAACAATATAACTAAATCCACTTTCGATGAAATAAATCCAAAATAATCATTTAATAATTACTCCATTATAAAGATTTCTTTTATTCTATTAAATTAACTAACAACCTATTTTGTAATTTTACAAACATAAAAGGAAATCAATATTCTTTTACATTTATATTTCATATATATATATACATATATTAATACATATATATATACACAAAATACAAATATATGTAAGTATTATGTTTTATTTAAATTCATTAAGTAATCAAAACTGATTAAATGCTGGGTACTCAAATCGTACCATACCAGTACTCATATGCAAATATATTAATATACATATAAATATATTTTAATATTAAAAAAATAGTTTAAAATGCATTCAAAGGCTGAACATAGCTAGTGTAGGGGACTACACACAATAGTCTTCGTGACTATTGTACGCGGTAGTCCGTAGGACTGCTATGCACAACAGTCTGCAGACTATTGTGGTAGTACCCCTGACCATAAAAGTAGAGGGGGAGGGTATGGCCCAAACCCCACCCCCCCCCGACCCCATAACTTAAAATTTCATTAACAAAACAAAAAAAAATGAATACCGTTGACCCACAGGCTTAGGCCCTAGAAAAATATATTTCAAAATAAATTTAATATTTATATATATATATGTATATATACACTGTATATATACATATAGATTTAACTAGGAACAAAATACAATAAAATTGAAAACACACTTATTTAAATAAAAAAAAAAAAATCATTTCTCTCAAGGGGAGGATTTTCTAAAAAACAAAATTATAAACACATTGGACATTTTCAGAGACCCAATTAAATTTCTTTCATTTTTTTGCTACCCAGAAGATTTTTCTTTTATAGAGAAACATATTTATTTTTACTGATTCAAAAAAATCAAAGAAATAGAATGGAACCTGAAGTCCGACGCTTGCTAAGGAATTGATGAAGCTTTTCTTGATTCCAAACAACCTTTTTGAAGAGCTCCCCTTTCTTTCTTCAAAACTTCTCCACTAGTTTCCTTGATCAATTTTCTAATCTAAAATTTTAATTCAGGAGAGCTTCTCTTCTAGAATAATGAAAGAGAAACAAATTATACAAATAAAACAAGAGAGGATCTAGTTTTTCTAGAACTCAATATTTTGAAGCTTTTGTCAATTTTCCCGTGAATGAAAACCTCTCAATTTTGATATTAAATAAAAAGATATCTTCCTCTTTTTCAAAAACTCCAAAAATCAGAATTAAAAGAATTTTTCTATTTCATCACCAGCCTTTCAGCGAAAAATCTCAACATTCATTGGTCCTTTTCTTCTTTTCTTTCTTTTCTTGATTTTTTTCTATTCAAACAATTTTTTTTGTTTTAATTTTGATTTTGTAAACTACTCTAGTAGTTCACACAATTTAACTTATTTAATTATTTTATTCCATTAATTATCCTCAATGTGCTATTTTCATTAATTTATCTAAATACAAATTTTAAATAATTTAATTTACACCTTTCAATTTATTTATCCTTAATAAATTACATGGCTTTTAATTTAAAACTTTTATATTTTAATATAAACTATTCCAATAACTATTATTAACATTTATTAAAATAATTTAGTTATTTAAATTACATCATACAACAACACCAATGTAAAACAAATAACATAATTACTTTCACACAAACAACTATCATAAAGTGTAAAAATGACTAAGGGTCAAAGACACACAATACCGCTAAACATAAAATAGGTTGGAAAACTTGGGACAGGGTGACTTCCTTGTCATCTTTATTTCAACTTCATGCCTGTTGGGTAAATTTGATGATTGCCTTCTCCTACCGAAGCAGGTGGAATTGAGACTCTGTTCCTACAATTTCCTGCAGACAAACAAAGTTGTGTACAACATGTATACATACATATATAATCAAATACATCACATCGTGAGAAGGAATCACAACATAGCAGGGCACTCACAAACGAGTGGTGCTACACTGTCCCCTCACCAAAACTATAATAACAATGACAACATCAAGTATAGAGTAACATTGCTAAACTAAACTGATCACATCATATCATCATAAAATGATTACTAATCCATTGCATCACAATATACTACTGCATCAATTAAAAATTACCAAATCAAATGTAACCATAATGTCATATCATAATATTTATGCCATCAAATAAAGTAGCATAGTCATGAAGCAGTCTAAACTATCCAATCCAACAATCCAAACAATAAATAGTAACTATCAAAGTCTCAAAGTATCAAGCAAAAAACCACAAAAAAAATTAATTCCAAACAACAACATGAGGGGTATTACACTTTATTGCAAGGATCTCATTCTCATCACCCATCTCGACTCATCCTTTTCCTACACTTAGTGGGGGAAGGGATAAATAGCCTTTTCCTAGCTTTGGTACTTGATGTTGTCCCTTTGGTTAGTTGTTCACCTTCCACATACACTGATCAAGATTGGGATGTGGATGACCTACTATAGGTTGACTCACATGTGCCTTACTAGTATTTTTCTTTATTTTCCTTTTCATGTTTCTTTATGTGATTGCATGTGCGTTATGCAATCCCTTGTACTACTTTGTTGGATGTATCTCTCTTTTTGTGCATTCCTATATTCATATCTACATTCTTCTACATGTCGTAAACATTTTATCTTTTTGCTTGTCTTGTGTTTTCCTTTTGGGGATGATGCAAGGAATTGAGACATTCAGGTCTCTTCCATGTTGTCCCAAAAGGATTTTTATTTATTTTCAAAAATCTCTATGTGTCATTATTCTAGTTCTATGAGTATTTGGGGAATGATGATGTTTCTGAACTCTATAAAAACATTGTAGCAAGGACATACTGACTCTGATTCCATAGATCCCTTATTTATTTTTGGGGCCAACCCCTCCTTTTTCATGATGTAGCTTCATCTCAAAACAAATGACTTGGCATAGGGATTTTTGAGGAACCTCTCATGTCTTAGGATTAAATATTGGCTACTTTAAAGCAATTTCTCACAACAATGGTGTTAGCAATTGCTTTAAAGTGGGTGCATATATTGAAAATATCTTTTGAAATTTCTCATGATTCATGGTGTGATGTTATTTTTTCTTGTGATGCATCCTTTTCTTGTTGATCTCATTATGTTTGGTGTCCTCCAAGAATGCGATATTTCATAGCGTACAACTTTCCTCTTAGTGGTGATATGATGCATTGCATTCCCTATGTTGTGAATCTTTTACTATTTACTTGCCCTCTCTTGGAGACATTAAGCACGATGTTCCCTAAGAAGAAGACCTTACATGAACTAAGCAAAATCCCTTTGAATAAAAACCTCTTACTAGCATTATTTTTCATAAGTGTTTAGAATAACATAGCTTTCTAGCCTTATAAAGCTCTAAACCCTAAATTCAAGTCCACCAAGCATAACAAACCTTGCTTTCCTATGGATCCTTTCCTTGTTAATAGGTGTTTAGCATAACACAACTTGCTAACCTTATGAAGCTCAAACTTTAAATTCAAGGCCACCAAGCATAACACACCTTGCTTTCCTATGGATCCTTGCCTTGTTCATAGGTGTTTAGCATAATGCAACTTGTTAATCCCTATGAAGACCAAACTCTAATTTCAAGGCCACCTAGCATAACACACCTTTCTTGCCTATGGAGCCTTGCCTAGCATTGTGGTGCCATATTAAAGTTGTTAGGATGATAGCTTTGATATGGTATTGGAGCCCAATGTGATTCTCTTATTTTTCACCCTTTTGGGATACTCACCTAGTGGATAGCCTGAGGTTCCACTACCTCGAAGTGAGCATGAAAAAATAAAACCGATGGCTTAGATGTGTTTTTCACCGATCGGAACATCTAGGCTTGATCTTCCTAATATTTGTTGTTGTATGATTGTGTATCTTTGTTATTGCTACATACATAAGTGTTTTGGATGTCTACTTAAGTGTGAGTTTGACATGTGGTCATCCTCTCACTAAAGTGGGGGAAAAATGTAGTGTAGGAAAAAGTATGTATTTTCACACTTAATTTGGGAAATAATATTAATAAAATGAGCATAATTATGCCTTGATTTAGTGTTGTAATATGTTTTTCATATTCACATTACGTTTAATCCCCTTTTAAATAAAATAGACTTAATTTTTTGCAAGAATGAAGGTTTTTTCATTGATGTTAACTGGTCAACTGGTTATTAATTGGTTTCTCTTGTCATTAATTTCATGGATACAGGTTATTGGTTGTATAGTCAAGGATATTGAGAAAATTGTAATGAAGAAAGGTTGTAGGTGTTTTTTGGTTGCTTTGGGTTTTGCTTTGGGATTTGCTCCTATGTTTATGTGGTTCAAGTATGTTGATCATAGTTGTTGAAATTTTCTATATCCAAAATTTGGGCTTTTGGTTCACTCTACAGTGTGATAAATGTTAACCGGTTGTGAATTATGGTTTTTTGTGTATCTAGTTAAGGTCTAGGAGAAATCTAGTTGCCTTAGATTTATTTTTGGTTGACTCTTATGACTTGTGGTAATAAAGTGAAGCTAATATATTCATATTGAAGGTAATTTTATTGTCTGGAAAGATTGGATCTTGTTAAAGGTTGTGTGTGCTTAGTTGTTCTATGTGTTTTCACTGGTTTGGTCGACCTTGTGTCAAACACTACTTTCAAAGTTTATGAATTGTGTTGGGATGTATTTGGGTCCTCATCAAGTGTGTGTTTAGGTTTCCCTCATTCTAATTCCACCCTAGAATTTTTTGGTGTCAACCTAATTTGAATTTAAATGATGTATGGTCAAATTAGGATATGTTTCAAAGTTGAAGTTGGTATAAATATAGGATGAGCTATTGGTGAAAGGTGTACAAAGAGATAGTGCAAATAAATATAGCAAGATAGATTAAAAATAGAGGAAAAATAGTGTGTATGTGATTTGAGTGTGGAAGATCAGTGCAAAATCTAAATGTTGAGTTTTGAGATGTGGCACTGAGCTAAACTTGTGTACTTTATCATTCATGCAGGTTTGCAAGTGTTTGAGTGAATTGTGGTGGAAATATTTGTTGCATTGAGATTTTCTTCTCTTTGTAACATGTCTCTTCTATATTTTTTGTATCTATGTGATAGTGAGCCCTCTAGGTGGTTAACCCTTGTTGGATAGTGAGTCCGGATCCAAATAGTGAGTCCTATTTTGGTAGTGGGCCTACTCTAGTAGTGAGCCTTTGTAATTAGTTTTGATATTCTCTATATTGTGAGCTAATGCTCACCGTGGTTATTCCATTATTGGGTTTTCCATGTAAATCTGGTGTTATTGTGTATGTGTGATGCTTTTCAGTTTTTGCACATACTTAATGTTTAATGATTTTAGTAGAGTAAAAGATTTGCATTTGATCTAATTTCCAGTGAAAGGGTTAAAGGTTAAAATTTGTTACAACTAATTCAACCCCCCTCGTAGTTGTCTTGATCAACATAATTGTGCATTATTTTTGGTGTTGTAAGATTTACCTTTAAAATTTGACATTAATCTAGGGATTTATTAATTACTTGAGGTTAATTTTCCTTAATTGGCCCCTTTAATTCAAATCGAAGCCCAATTAAATGTAATTTATGAGGGATAAAACCTGACATTCATAAATTCCATTACATAAAACTTAACTTTGAAAGATGTTTTCTCTAGGTAAGTGACCTAGGACCTATTCGCCATAGGGTGAATGGGTGCTCACTTTGATCTAGGACCCTAAATTAACATAATGTTTAACACTAAGCAATGCGTGTCCTAGGTAAGTGGCCTAGGACCCATTCACCCTATGGTGAATGGGTCCTCACTTAGACCCAAGACACCCCTTTAAAATACTTTTTTGGTACTATTTTAATTATTTCAAATATACAATTCAATGTCGGCTTGTGATATTTGAATTTTGAGAATTAATCTTAACATATGTATAAGTAAAAGTTCATTTCACTATGTTTCACCTAGAATATTTCAAGAAAGCTAAGAGTACTTTCACAAGAGAATTATTGAGAACATTCAAGATAATTTTCAATGCATTCAAGTGTAGATTTATTGAAGATTACTACAAAAATAAAGATTCCTTGCATCATGCATGTTATTTGAGCTAATATGGTGATGTAGTGTTAAAGATCTATTCAAGCATATCAAAGCCATTGTTTCACATCAAGTTTCATGATCAAGATCTACATTCATTGAAGCCACTTCATGCAAGTTTGCAAAATTATTATCCAAGGTTCAAACAAGGTTTGGTAAGTTGTTGCATATTGTTGTTCATTCATCATTCCTTCATGATTTTCTATTTCATTACAAGTTTTAATTACCAAAATATGGTTTGACCAAGGAAAACCCCCATTCCCTAACAAACAAAATTTTCTCTCTTTGATGTGTGATTGTAGATTTTAGGTTGAAGATCATTTAAAGAGAAAAATTGAAGAAATTTACAAAGTTGTTGAAGTTGCAAGAAAAGTTGTCTAATGACATAAACTCCTCTATAGATTTTATTTCCAATTGTCTGATAGTGATATTTTGGAATTTGGATGTGCAAACATAGTAGAAGAGAACCCATAAAACATTTTTTAGGAACCCTAGTGAGGACCCATTCACCATAGGTTAAATGATTCCTCAATGAGCTTGAAAAGGCGACTTTTGGTGAAAGGTACACATTGTTTTCTCCTTTCTAGATCTACCTTTTGATTAATGTTTTAATAAAATTTGATTACTATTCTTAATGAATATTTTATAGCTTAAATTTTGAATGAAATTGGAGAAAAAGTCCTTGGGGGTGAACTCATCATCCCCTCATATATATTTTTCATTGTTTCACCAAGTAGGACCAACAATAGTAGAAACAACAAGTCAAGTTTTGAATCTTAATTTTCCATCTAATATTCTCCTTGTTCAACTATGGATTCAAGCTATAATAACCCATTCTAATTATTACTTAATTATATTATTGAAAATTACATTATATGAGTATTAATTTTGAAAAGACATAACTAAGCAAATTTTTTCAATCATAGCAACACATGTCTAATTAAAATAAGAGTCATAATAATATGTATTCATTTCCAAATGTCAATTACAATATCCAAGTTGACTTGGCTCATTGGCCACAAAGTCAATAAAATATACAATTTTACATCAAAGTTACATCATAGACCATGATAATCATGAAAAAATCCAAGGTTTCCTCTTGATGCTCACCTCCACTGGTGGATGAGAACATAGTTGAAGTGCTTTACTATCCACCCACAAAGGTTATGCTTCCTTAGAATTCTTCCTACTTGAAGAATGCTCAACCCTATATGAAAATTTTAGCAAGAGAATAATCTGCAAGGTGGAATTTGGTGTGTTCCAGAACATCAACATGCATCTCTATCTATGATTAGAAAAATGCAAGATCTATGCTAGAAATGGTAAATAGTGTTATCAAAAACTCCATACATGTACATAATGGGATAATTGGACAAGCATAAAAAATTAGTTGCAATAACAAAATATAGGTTTTGGATAAAGCAATAACCTACACTATGTATACTCCATTTTGAAGCCCATCCCAAAAGGTAACTTTCAAACAACACTTGTCTACTCCTTAGTAACTATCCACTCTCTAGCAACATCTACCTTGAGGTGCTCTAGTCTACTTAGGTGTTGTTGCTCTACTAAACAAATAGAGTTTTTTTTACACACAAGTCTATGGAGAAGTAATTTAGTCTACTTATTCCCTTAAATAAATTCAAAATAATTCAATGGATTTGATCAATACATTAACCATTCAATTCATACACATGTCACATGATTACATTCATCATAATTTAGTATTAATTAAGAATGAATTAAATAAGTAACAAAATAAGGTATGTCACAAGTATGTGTATGTACATAGAAGGTCTATGTGCATACACATATATGTGACAACTTAAGTTATTGAATTTGTGCATACATTCTAAAATAAAATCCATTATAATAGTTTGCTTCATTCAAAATAATGCTATAGATTGTCATATCGTTTAACAGTAATACAAGATGTAAATTTTCCTTTTTCAAAGAAATAAAATAGATATGTTTGAACAATTTCCACATTTTGATGTGTTGTTTGTATCAAAACAATGATGTTTGTATAAAAAAAAATGCTATTTGCATCAAAATAACATTGTTTGCAAAAATTTACAAGTTACTAGGCCAATGTATCTCATTAGCAGTTTCAAGTTAACCAGTTCAACATATATATGATCAATGTTTCTATCATTATGAAGATACAAAATATTTAAACAACACTAATATATTTTTGTGCAAATAAAATAATTGAACAACATTGCTTGTTGTTTTAGAACCATAGTAAACATATGAATCTAGGAAAATTTTATCATCATTTGGGTTTGGAGAAACCTATGCTTCTAATATAGTGACAATTATAAGATATGTATTTATCCAAAACACTGTCATTATAAATAACGAATAATTAGTCAAATGATTGTTCAATTTTGTTATTAACATTACCTAAGGTTGAAACCTATGCTTGTTGATCGTCAACCTCTGTGACATTCATGCAATGAGACATTCTAGGCATTGTTCTCAATAATGATGCTGTGTATGCAAAAAAATTTGATGAAAATAAATATTACAAACATCACATGGAAGAAATATAATGAGAATCATTTTGATGAACAATTAAATATATAAACAAATGGTACATTGATAATCGATCATAAAGATCAAGCCAACTAAATGAAATTAAAATCAAATGATATAATCATTTGGCCTTCGTTCAAGAGGAACAATGTGATAATATTTAATATAAAAAAATTTAAACATCATTCTATGAACAATTACCAAAGCCTTTGCATGCATCTTGGCACGACTTACCTGCTTGGCCTAGCCAGTAGGAGGATTAAGAACAATGGAGAATATCATTAGAAATGTAGTCAATCCCTTACAGGGAGATGATATATGGTTTAAAATTGCATTTCTATTAAAAAGAAAACAACACTAATAGCTATCTAAATTCATTTGATTAACCTTGTAATGGTTAATATAAGCTACATGCAAGAAATAAATGGAAGAGGTGAAATAAATTAATCAAATAGGGATTAACTTGGTTTGGCTATCATGTTGATAGAAAAAATATGAAAAGATATGGTGCATGCAAATGTTGGTCGATAAGGCCTTTACAACATAATCCAAGAAAATGGTCAATCTCAAATTGAAACACACCGGTTCTAAAAAAAAATACACTTGTAGAAAATGGGAATCTATTTTTTTTCCATCAAATCAAATGAAATCAACAAAAAATTAAGGGAAATGAATGTTCTGAATTTTTTTGAATACAAATTTCAACCATAAACGACTTCAAACAAGAATTTTTACCTCTATTCATGGCTTTTCCTTAGGTGTTTCTCTCTTTTCTAGATGAGTCGATCCATTGGCTTGCTTTTTCCTAATTTCTTGTCACCACTACTAGACCCCTGTCAATTGCTTCCCTATTATTCTTGTGTTACCAAAATGGAAAATGCATGTTTTACTTACCTGTTCGCAACATTATGGGAGAGATTTCATCCATAATTGACATTAATTTGGCCACCCCACTATTCAAATTTGAATATATTTCCTTAATTCAAATGCATGCCACTATGATATTATCACATATTTTATTCTCTTTTCATTTACTATAAGAATTTAACATTATTCGATGAATTCAAACTCATATTCAATTTCAAAGAGTTCACATATGTTTATATATATATACATTCTTACATATATATATGTATATATATGTATATTCATATGTATATGTATATGTGTGTGTGTATATATATTTTTATTTATCACTATTTTGTGCTTATAATAGTATAGTATGAAATCACTTTCAAGCAAGGAAGCAACTTTTGCTATTATTGAAATAATAGTTTTTAATTGAAGTTATTTCCTTATCCTTGAAGCATGCCATACATACATATATATTTAATCATGTTATCGATTTGTTTTCAAAACTTTGAGAATACAAGATCGAAATAGATAATTAAATAATAAATCAAATGTATATCATTCCACAAGCCTATTTTTTCAATCATTGAATCAATCCATTATAATCTTCTATATGATGTTTCAACTAAAACTATCATGTTGTTTTGTGGTGTGTGCGCACCCGGATTCCATCAAGCTTACCATTCAATCTAGCTAAATGATCCTACTTCAACCGTGTTCTCATCCTTCAACCAATTTTCCTACATTTTCACACACTTGCACTTACACCATTTATTAGCAATGTTCAATCATGCTAAGGTATATGATAGTTCAAAAGATGAAATGGTCAAAAGATGGTCAAAAATTCTATCAAACTTTTCAAAAATATCAAAATTTCATTCAACATATTGAATTTCCTCAATAATTAAATTTATCATATTTTAATCTAAATTCATAAAAATTGGGCTATGACATCCTTCCCCTCTTGGAAGATAGATCATCTCGATGTCTTATTTAATAAAAAATAGAGCATATATGTCTATTTCAACATCATATAATACTATTTCCAAGCCAAAACATTATAATATTCAATCTAAAATATTCAAACAAAATTATCTAGAGTCTCTTTCTAAGAAATCAAATGTGGGAAGGAGCATTCTATTTGTTTTGCATTTCCCCAAGTAGCACTATCTACTGAATACTGGTCCAATTGGACCTTAAACTAAGCAATATCTCTGCTTTACAACTTAACATTGTGTCTATCTAGGATTATAATGGGCTCCACTGGCACCACTCCTAGGTCTTGTACCTACAAGGATTGCCAATCAAGCACATGAGCTACATTAGGATGATATGGATTAAGAAAGAAACATTAAAACATGTTATGAAGTTGGGCTAGAGTAGGTGATAGAGAAAGTCTATAAGAAACTAGGTTGATCAATTCCAAGACTTTAGATGGACTCACATATCTTGGGGCTGATTTGGAAGACTTTCCAAAGGAAATGGAACTTTTATATGGCCCGAATCTTAAGAAGACTTTATCCCTTGCTGCAAACTACCTAAGAGTTATATTCTTGTCGGCATAACTCTTTTGTCAGTCTGCTACCTCCTTCAGTTTAATCTTAATAACTCTCATTTTTTCTTCCATTTCCTTGATCATTTTAGGTCCTACTATGATCCTATCTTCTAATCCATCCCAATTGATGGGTGTACGACATTTTCACCCATAAAGAGCTTCAAACAGTGCCATACCTAGAGAGGTGTGATAAGAGTTATATTAAGAAAACTCTACCAATGGTAAGTATTCTTCCCACTTATACTATTGGTCCATGCAGTGCATTTATAGGATATTTTTGACTACTTGATTCACCCTCTCTATCTGCCCGTCTATCTAAGGATGATAAGCCGAGCTGAAATTTAGCTTGGTTCCTAATGCAACATTTAGGGTCATCCAAAATCTTGAGGTCATCTAGGTGTCTCTATAAGAAATTATAGTCTCTAGTACTCCATGTAAGAAAAATATCTCCTAGTATAATTTCTTAGCCAGGGTCAATGATCCATCCTTAAGTTTTCCTAGGATGAAGTGCACCACCTTGGTCAACTTATCAATTACAACCAAGATAACATCATGCCAATTCTTGCTCAAAGGTAACCCCTGTACGAAGTCCATACTAATCACCTTCCATTTATACTCAGGTATGTTGTGAGGATACAATAGCCATACTGGATGTGCATGTTCAACTTTGATTCACTGACACTCAAAGTATTTTTCTACGTACTTGACTACATCCTTTTTGATTTTAGGCCAAAATTACAGTGTTTTCAATTCTACAATAATCTTGGAGACTCTGGGGTGTCTTGAATAAGGTGTGGTATGAACCTCTTTTGGAACCAACTTCCTCAACTCTCTAGAGTCTGGAATGTACATTCTTCTCTAGTATCTCAAAATGCCATTTGGTTTGATCTCATACCCATCAAACCAATGATCTAATGGATTCTCTACTAAGGAAATCTTCACTCTTTTGTAGTTCTCATCCCCTAGCAATAGTTGTATCACCTATTATCTTAGATTAGACCTTTTGGAGATCATGGATACTAGATGTATTTGTCTACTAAGAGCATCAACCACTCTATTCTCTTTTCCCTTTATATACTCAATTATGAGGTCATACTCACTAACGAATTCCAAGCACTTTTTGTGTTGTGCATTAAGGTTTGGTTTAGTAAAAATGTATCTGAATCCCAAATGGTCTTTCTTGAGCTCAAATAGATTTCCCAAGAGATAATTCCTCCACATTTGCAAGGCATGAACTATTGTAGTCAACTCTAAATCATGTGATGTGTAATTCACCTCATGTTGTTTAAGCTTTCTTCATTCATACACTACCACTTGTTCATCCTGCATTAGTACTACTCATAATCCCTCTCATGAAGCATCTGTGATTATAGTGAATCTTTCATTAAGATTAGGGATGGTTAACATTGGTACTGTCATGAGCCTCTCCTTCATGCGTTGGAATTCCTACTCACACTTCTGGATCCATTCAAACTATGCTCCCTTTCTTTGGAGTGACATGATTGGAGATGGAATCTGGGAGAACACTTGTACAAAACTTTCTATAATATCCTATGAGGCCCATGAAGCTACAAAATTTTGACACATTCTGAGGCACTGGCCATTGCATGATTTCCTTCATCTTCTTAGGGTCTACATAGACTCCCTCGACTGAAATAATATGGCCTAGATAGTGCACCCTATCTTGATAAAATGAGCACTAGGATAGCTTCCCAAAGATTTTATTCTCTCTTAGCTGCTATAAAACTATCCTCAAGTGTCTCTCGTGCTCTTCAATAGATTTTAAGTAAACTAGGATGTCATCAATGAAAATAAAAACAAATTCATCCAAATTGTCTCTAAACACACTATTCATGAGATTCATGAAAGTTTTAGGTGCATTGGTTAAAACAAAAGGTACCATGGTGAACTTGTAATGTCCTTATTGATTTTGAAAATAAGTCTTTAGAATATATTCTTCCTTTATTCTCAACTGATGGTATCCCTATCTAAGATCAATTTTGGAGAACACTATTGATCCCTTAATTTTGTCAACCAACTCATTGATTTGTGGGAGTGGGTATCAATTCTTGATGGTCACCTTGTTCAACATCCAATAGTATATACATAGGTACAAGGTTCCATCCTTCTTTTTCACAAAGATAATTGGTGCTCCCCAAGGAGATACATTGGGTCTTATGAACCCTTTGTTCAACAATTCCATTAACTAGGACTTCAACTCATAGAGTTGGGTGGTGATCATCCAATAAGGTTCTTTGTATTGAGGCTCATCTCCTAGAACAAGGTCAATAGAGAAGTCAAATTCCTGATTCCTTGTTCTCAAGGCTATTGATATGAAAAATATAAATAACACATCCCTTCCAATGAGCCTTTTTGAGCTGCATAGTAGAGATCTATCTAAGCTCTAAGGGTCTTTGCATCCCACAGATCTCGACTGGGTTCCCATAATCATCCAGATAAATGACCACCTTATCCTCATAGTTCACTATAGAAATATTCTTGATTAACCAATTTATCTCCAAAATTACATTGTATGAGCCTAAGGGTGCCACATACAAGTTGACCTAGGTTTGGAAGGTTGGTAGTTCTAACTCACTATAAAAGAGATAGGTTTCTACCCTCCACTTTTCTTGGTTTCCATATTGGATTGTTCATGATTTTTTGATGTATCCATGTCTAATAGGTATCTTGAATATTACTCTAGGGTCTATGAAACATTTAGTAGCTCTAGTATCAATTGAAATAGAAACAATTTGACCATAGAGCTTACCTGTCAACTATATTGGTGAAGCTTGATACTCTACCTGCTTGTTATCCACTGTAGTGTGGATCTGATGATGCTAAGATTGTTGATAGTTTCCTTCCCTTTGTATTTCAACCACTACAAAAAAATTTTAGGAATAAAGATTTCATCCACAAATATAACACCCATCACGAGGCCCTTTGTAACCTCCTAGCTTGTCCTCTTTGAAGCCCTTCTTATTTTGGTCATCTTTGCCTTTATTGTTGTTTTCCTTCTTTTTCTTTCCACCATTATTTCCTTGACCTTTATCTTGTGAATCACTTCCCCTCTTGAGATTATGGATCTAGAAAATCTTATCTCCTTTATGAGACTTCTTGTTCCCAAACCATGACTTAGGATTTGAATTGTCACGATAATTGGATAATTGCTACAATTTTTGCTCCTATTTGGTGGCCTTTAGGAAGATTTCATTCATGGTGAGAGGATCATGCATGTCCAATTCTTCTCCAATGTTGGGTCTATGTTCCAATATGAACTTTTAGATATCTAGAAATTTTCGTCTCCTTGATACTGGGGTACATACTTCAGTAGATTAGTGAACTTTTCCCAATATTGAGTCACAGTCATGCTCCCATGAGTTAGATTTTGGAATTATGCCACCTTCTTGTTGAATAAGAGTTGTGGTAACCATCTCTTCCAAAAGGATTGGAGGAAGTGTTCCCAAGTAATCTCACCAAGTTGAAGATTCCTTTCAGTCTTTTCATTGTTCCACCAAGTAGCCGCTTCTCCTGAAAGATGATATGTAGCCCACATAGCCTTAGTATAATTAGATAGGTTATGGAGTTCAAAATAATTATCCATCTCAATGATCCATGCCTTAGCTCTTGCTCAGATGGTTTTACCATAAAACTTAGTCAATGCTACTCTTTTGAGATCCTTTCCTAGTTCTTCCTCAATTTGGCCTTGAGGGCCTTCTCCTGAACCACCTTCTCCCTGATTGACTTCTACATTCCTATGAACTCGATCTTCATGTGTGACTTGAACCTCATGTTCTGTATGGTACATACAAGCATCTTTCATTTTCAAAAGCTTTAGAATCTATTCTAGCCTCTTGTTTGGTCTATTTTTTGACCCACTACTGCTTGTCTCTTGTTTGGTGGTCACCATACTGACTCACACCTAACCCACATCACATTTCATGCCTACTGTAACTTAACACTAGGTTCTATGAGTAAATATTCTTATTCACATACACTACATACACATGCATATATCACTCATTCATTGAAGACATACACATTCATGCATAGTAAACATGTTTTGGAGTTCTTCACTTTAAACACACCAAAACTAACATCTTTATTTATTTATATTAAGTGTGGGTCAATATTCCCTTATTTACAAAAGCTTATTGTTACATTAGTTAGTTTTCTTTCTCCTTTTCCTCCTTAGTTAGATAACGGTGTGTTTGGTCCACACCCTAGAGGAAAATATTTGATTGTATAAAGCTTCTTACTCTTAAGGGTTTTCCTCGATTCCTTAATCTTCTTGCCTCTCTCTAGCTTAAGTCAAGTGAGGTCTTGAGCTAGAGTCTCATTGTTGGGAATCTTCGGTTGAACCTCAATCTTGGTGTTTTCTTCAACTACGAATTTCTTGTTTGAGGTCCTAATAGTCTTCCCTTTCTTTCTTCCTCACTTAGACCTTCCCATACCCACTTTCAATCTAGGTTTTTTTCAATCCTTAGGACAAATCAATTTGGTCAAGGGTCAACTATCCCCTAGTGATGGCTATTATGAACTCAAAAGGCCAAGAGTTGAACCCTAAGGTCTAATACCAAATGTAATCATGCATTCTAATTATCACTTATTTTTATTATTCTAAATTACATTATGAATATTAATTTTAAAATGACATAACTAAGTAGCTATTTTCAGTCATAGCAACACATGTCTAATTAAAACAAGAGTCATAATAATATATATTAATTTCCCAATGTCAATTACAATATCCAAGTTGACTTGGCTCATTGGCCACAAAGTCAATACAATATACAATTTTACATCATAGTTACATCATAGACCATTATAATCATGGAAACATCCAATGTTTCCTCTTGATGCTTGCCTCTATTGGTGGATGAGAGCATGGATAAAGTGCTTTACTACCCAACCATGAAGCTTATGCTTCCCCAAAATACTTCCTACTTGAAGAATTCCTAACCTTGCATGGAAATTTTAGCAAGAGAAAAATCTGCAAGGTGGAATATAGTGCATGCCCAAACATCAACATGCATCTCTATCAATTGTTAGAAAAATGTAAGATCTATGCTAGGAATGGTAGAGAGTGTTATCAAAAAGTCCAAACATACATAATGGGCTAATTACTTGGCCAAGCATAAAAAATTAGTTGCAACAACAAAAGATAGTTTTGTGATAAATCAAAAACATATACTCTTTGTACTTCATCTCGGCACCCGTCTTGGAAGGTAAATTTCAAGAAACACAAGTCTACTCCTTGGAAACTATCCAATCTCTAGCAACATCTACCCTAAGGTGCTCTAGTCTACTTAGGAGTTGCTGCTCTACTAAACAAAGAGAATAATTTTTACACACAAGTCTACGAAAAAGTAATTCTATCTACTTATTCCCTTAAATAAATTTAGAATAATTCAATAGATCTATTTAATACATTAGCCATTCAATTGATACACATGCCACATGATTACATTCATCATAATGTAGTATTCATTAAGAATGAATTAAATAAGTAACAAAAGAATGTATGCCACATGTATGTGTATGTACGTAGATGAAGGTATATGTGCATACACATATATTTGCCAAATTAAGTTATTGAATTTGTGCGTACATTTTAAATTAAAAAGCATTATAATGGTTTGCTTCATTCAAAATAATGCTATAGATTGTCATATATCGTTTGATAGCAATACAAGATGCAAATTTACCTTCTTCAAAGAAATACGAACAAATATGTTTGGACAATTTCCACATACTAAAGTGTTGTTTGTATGAAAACAATTGTTGTTTGTATCAAAATTATGTTGTTTTTAGAAATTTACAAGTTATTGGGCAATTGTATCTCATTAGCAGTTTCAAGTTAACCAGTTCAACATATAAACAATCAATGTTTCTATCATTTTGAATATACAAAATATTTAAATAACACTAATATATTGTTGTGAAAATAAAACAATTGAATGACATTTCTTGTCATTTCAAAACTATAGTAAACATATGAATTTGGGAAATTTTTATCATTGTTCGGGTTTGGAGAAATCCATGTTTCTAACAGTGACAGTTATAAGATATATATTTATCCAAACCATTGTCATTCTAAAGAACAACTAATTAGTCAAATGAATATTTGGTTTTATTATTAACATTACCTAAGGCCAAATCCTATGCTTTCTGATCATCAACCTTTGTGACATTCGTGCAATGAGACATTTTGGGCATCTTTCTCAAGAATGACATTGTGCATGTGTTGCAAGAATGAAAAGAATGAAAGTGTTGATTGATGTCAACTAGTCAATTGGTTATCAACTGGTTTCTATTGTCATTAATGTCGTGGTTGTAGGTTATTAGGTGTACACGTTGAGGATATTGAGAAAATTGTATTAAAGAGAGTTTACAAGTGTTTAATGGTTGCTCTAGGCTTTTCTCTAATATTTTCTCCTATTTTAGTGTGGTTAAAATATGTTGATTGTTGTGGTTGGAAGCTATTATATCCAAATTTTTGGCCATTGATTCATTGTACAGTGCAGGTTATGTTCACCAGTTGTGAACTATGGTTTTCTATGTTTCTAATTGACGTCCGGGGGAAATATTGTTGGTTCAAATCTCTCTCTAATAATGCCTTATGACTTGTTCTAAAGTTGATTTTTTATGATTGTATTGAAGATAATTTTGTTATTTGGAAGGTTCGTACTTAATTGTTCTATGTGTTTTATACTAGTTTGGCCAACCTTTTGTTGAACACCATCTTTAGAGTTGATGAAGTGTATTGGATCTATTTAAGTCCTCATCAAGCATGTTTTTGGGTCGCTATTATTATAATTGCAACCTAGGCTATTTTGGAACTGACCTAATTTGATTTTAATGTTGGATGGCCAAATTTGGATATATTTCAAACTTGAATATGGTATAAATGCAAGATGAGTTAATGATGAAAAGAAAAAGAGAGATAAGAGATAAGAGAAAATAAATAGTGTAGATAGATGTGAGATTGATGAGAATCAATAAGTGTGTGTGATGTGAGTGGGGTAGATTATTGTGAAGCCTAAATGCTAAGTTTTTGGATGCACTGAGCTGAAGGTGTGCTCTATATTTCATGCATGTTTGCAAGTGGTTGAGAAATTTGTATTGGATTTCTCTATTGTATTGAGATTGTCTTATATTTGTAACATATTTCTTCTACATTTTTTGTATCTCTATGGCAGTGAGCCCTCTAGGTTGTTAGCCCTATTGGATAGTGAGTCCTGATCTGGGTAGTGAGTCCTTTTTCTAGTAGTGAGCCTTGTTTCTTAGGTAGTGATCCTTTGTAATCGATTTTGATATTCTCTATAGTGTGACTTAATCCTCACCATGGTCTTTCCCTCATTTGGCTTTCCATGTAAATCATGTGTTATTGTGTTTGTGTGATGGTTTTAGGTTTCTACATTTGCACTTAACATGTATAATCATTTAAGCATTGTTACAAATTAGTTTTAGTGAATGATTTAAAGGTTTAATTTTGTGACAAATAATTCATGCCCCCTCTCAGTTGTCTTATTCAATAATTGGTATGAGATCTTGGTTCCTTGGAGTAGATCTTAACCACTTAAGGAAGGTTTGGGATGGATGGAAAAGTTACCTATGATTATCCAAGGTTCAATGGAACTAATTATGCTATCTGGAAAATACTGATGGAAGAATATCTAGAGATTTTTGGATATGATGTGTGGAAAGCTTAGAAGAATCCCTACACTCTCTTGATAATGGTATGAGTACAACTGATCAGATTAAACCACATGAAGCAAATAATAAGAAAAAGTACATTTTGAAGAATAGTATTGTATATTCCAAGTTGATTAAGGTTCAAAATCTAAAGACTGCTAAGGAAGTGTGAGATACTTTGGAAAGGTCACATGAAGGTGATGACAGAGTCAAAGAGGAAAAATTGTAGAACTTGGAAGCATATTTTGAGCTTCTACATATGTTTGAAGATGAGAATGTTAAGGTTTATGTACAAAGATTGGATGAGATAGTAGCTAGAATGCGAGGACTTGGTGCTACTATAGATGAAACTAGGATTGTAAAGAAAATTCTTAAAACTCTCCCTAATGGTTACAATGAAAAGGTGTGTGCTATTGAATAGAGTATAGATTATAAGACCCACACTAAAGATATGTTGTTGGGATCTTTGACATCTTATGAGATGAGGAAGCCAAATTTGAGAAATAGATTCAAATTAGAGTTTTCTTTTAAGGCTACAAAAATTGAGGATCTAGGTGAAGAAAATCTTATGAAATAGAAGCTAAATTTGTGAGAAGGATGAGGAAAGGATCTAAAATTATGAAGGTAAGCTACCCTTTAAAAGATTTAATTATGGAAAAATAGGTCATTATGTTGCAAAGTTTCTAGAAAGAGCTAAAAGGAATAAACAAAGATATGACAAAGAAATGAAAGGTAAGAAGATCAATAGAGAATATTATGTGAATGAGAAAGCTAGTATATTTGATGAGGATTCTGATTATGAAGACCCTAATGACAATAAATGCTTGTTCTTGGCTATAAAAAATGAACCTACTTCTGGTAATTCTAAAAAATAGGTGGAGGAATGACCTCCAAAGAAGGAGAAAAATGAAGATACTGTTATCTCTGCCCTACATGTTAAACAAGAAAAGAACTATTGGGTTGTTGACAATGGTTATTCACATCACATGACTGGTGATAAGAGTAATTTTTTTAAACTTGAAAAATATGATGGAGACTTGGTTATGTTTGGAGATGATACTAGTGCTAAAATTTGTGGGTTAGCTTCAATAAGCTTTGATATCAAGGATACTACTAATGATGTCTACTATGTTAAGGGTTTAAGGTATAATATATTGAGTTTTGGATAGATGTATAGTAAAGGATATAATCTTGTGTTTAAGGATGAGATATGTGAGATCAGGAAAGGATCCAAAATAGTGATTACTGCAGGAAAGAAATTTGAAGGAAATATCTATCAACTTAAGGGTGTTGATGGATGATACTTTATGATTCAGATTAATGATAGTTGGTTATGGCATCAGAGAATGGTCACATGAATTTTGATAACTTGGTGAGGACTAGTGTAGTTTAGTCTGTGAGAGATTTACCAAGGATTACAAAGCTAATTAATGCTATTTGCAAGAATTGTCAATTTGGAAAGCAAGCAAGAAGCCATTACAAATCAAAGGAAAAATCTACTACTGGACTATTGAATTTAATTCATACAAATTTCTATGGTTCTACAAGAGTGAGAAGTCTACAAGATGAAATGTACTTTATGCTTTTGATTGATGATTATTCTAGATACACATGGGTTACATTTCTTAGAAAGAAATTAGATGCATTAGATAGATTCAAGACATTCAAAGCTATGGTTGAAAATGAAGTAAATTTGAGGATATAATGCTTAAGGTTAGACAACACCTCCCATGAGTTTAATATTTTTTTTGAAGTCCATGGAATAAAAAAAATTATCTACTTTGAGAACTCAACAAAATGGAGTTATTGAAAGAAAGAACATATTAATTTAAGAGGCTGTTAGATCAATGATTATCAAGGCTGGTTTATCAGAGGTTTACTGGAGAGAAGCTATTCATATTGATGTTTATGTATTCAATTGAATTCAAGCAAGAGAAAAAAGTACAAAGACTCCCTATGAACTATGGTATGGAAGAATTCCTACCATTAATTATTTCAAGGTATTTGGAAGCAAATGTTATATAAGAAGAGATAAAGAAACTTTAGGTAAGTTTGATGCAAGAAGTGATGAAGGCCTTTTTCTTGGATATTCTACTAAAAGAAAAGCATACAAATGCTTCAATAAAAGGCTGAGAAAGATTGTAGAAAGTGAAAATGTCAAGGTTGATGAAAAAATGAAAAATTCAATTGATGTTGATGGATATGTATCTGATGAACTTGATTGTGTAAGAACTGAAGAATTTTTGGAAGAATAGGAAACAAATGAGCAAGAGAAGTAGAATGAAGAAAATGAAATAGAAGAAGAAGCTCCGGTGGTGTCCCCTAAGACACCTTGATATGGGCAGAAGAATCATTTAGAAAGTCATATCATTGGAGATAAGAAAAAAGAAGTATGGATAGGAAGCAGAGCTGGTACTAAAGTAAATTTGTGTTTATTCTCTGAGACTAACTGAAGACTCTAAGTGAAGCATGTAAAGATGAACATTGGATGGAAGTTATGAAAGAAAAATTGATACAAATTGAGAAGAATCAAACTTGGGAATTGATCCCAAGACTAGAAAATAAAAACATTATTGGATCAAAGTGGGTATTCAAGAATAAGTTGAATGAAAATGGAGAAGTGGTTAGAAATAAAGCAAGGATTGTGTGTAAAGGTTACTCTCAAGTAGAAGGAATATATTTTTATGAGACTTTTGATTTGGTGGCAAGAATGAAATCTATAAGGATGTTCTTAGCATTTTCTGCTCATAAGGATTTCAAGGTCTATCAGGTGGCTGTCAAGTCTGCATTTTTGAATGGTGAGCTAGAAGAATCTAGGTTCACATGGAACAACTAGAAGAATTTTAATTGTCAGATCAACTGGATATGGTGTGTAGATTGAAGAAAGATTTATATGGATTGAAGCAAGATTCTAGATCTTGGTATGCAAGGTTAGACATGTATTTGATTCAACAAGGTTTCAACAAAGGTACGGTAGATAGTAATCAACATTTTAATATTGAAAATGACAAAATCTTGATTATAGTTGTATTTGTTGATGACAAATTTTTAGAGGAAATGAAATTGTGTGTAAGATGTTTGTAGAAGAGATGCAAAAAGATTTTGAAATGTCTATGTTTGGAGAGATAAATTTATTTCTTGGGCTACAAATTAACCAAATAGAGAAATTTATTTTTATTTCATAGTCTAAGTATGTGAAAGAAATGTTGAAGAAGTTTGGGATGGATGGTTCCAAACCGGTATGTACTCCTATGGTGATTGTTTGCAAATTGGGTAAAGATGATGTTTCACCTAAGGTTGATCAGAGCAAGTATAGATCTATGATTGGTGGACTACTACTTTGATTGCTACTAGACCAGATATTATGCATGTCTATCTTGTGGCTAGATTTCAAGAAGATCCTAAGGAAACACATATTGCTGTTGTTAAAAGAATAATAGGATATTTGAATGGCATTCAAGATTATGGGTTATGGTATCCTAGGGATACTGAATCTACTCTAAGTGCTTATACAAATGCAGATTGGGATAGATGTGTATATGAAAGAAAGAGTAGAAGTGGTGGTGAATTCTTCTTGGTTGCAGATTGGTGGCATGGATGAGTAAAAAGAAAGATTCAATTTCCTTTTCTACTGTTGACATTGAGTATATTGTTGATGCATCTTTCTATACACAAGTTCTATGGATGAAATAGAAATTGAAAGATATCATAGTGGTGTATGATGATTATATTTCTATCTTCTGTGATAACACAAGTGTAATTAAGATTTCAAGGAATCTTGTGATGCACTCAAGGAAAAAACATATATCTATCAGGTATCATTTCTTGAGAGAGAAGGCTATGGAGAATGAAGTAAGGCTTGAGTATGTCCCTACAAAGGATCAAATTACTGATATATTTATGAAGGATCTTCCTAAAGATACTTTATAGTATCTTTGGGAGAAGTTAGGGGTCATTTCCCCTTGTTTCTTGAACTAGATGCATATAGATATGCATTAGTCTAGTGGATCTATGGATCTATCTTTCTTTTGGAATGATGTTTAGTGGATACCTCTCAGGGGGATCAGGTAGTGCTAGGTGTTGTCCTTGTATGAGTATTCTATTTTTAATGTCAAAGGGGAAATCAATGTAAAATAATTTTTTCCTTTACCATTGATGTCAAAGGGGGAGAAAAAGGATGTGAAAATATTATCTACTAATGGGGAGAAACAAAAAGAAAAATCTTGAGACATGTATTTAGAGCTAGTATGTTGTCCTTGATTGTTTTTCACATCATTTGTTTCCATAAACGACAAAGGGGCAAATTGTTGCAAGAATGAAAAGAATGAAAGTGTTGTCATTGATATCAACTAGTCAATTGGTTATCAACTATTTGCTATTGTCATTAATGTTATAGTTGTAGGTTATTGGTTGTATATGCCAAGGATATTGATAAAATTGTATTAAAGAGAGGTTGCAAGTGTTTAGTGGTTATTTCTAGTTTTTCTTTAGAATTTTTTCCTATATTAGTGTGGTTCAAATATTTTGATCGTGGTTGTTGGAAGCTATTATATCCAAACTTTTTGCTACTGATTCATTGTAAAGTGCATGTTATGTTCACCAGTTGTGAACTATGGTTTTTTGTGTTTCTGGTTGAGGTTCGAGAGAAATATTGTTGGTTTAGATTTCTCTTTGATAAAGTCTTATGACTTGTGGTTCTAGAGTTGAGTTGTTATAATTGTATTGAAGATGATTTTGTTATATGGAAGTTTGTGCTTAAATGTTCTATGTTTTTTACATTGGTTTAGTTGAGCTTGTGTTGAACACTATATTTGGAGTTAATGAAGTGTGTTGGATATATTAGGGTCCTCATAAAGAATGTGTTTCGGTCACCCTCATTCTAATTCCACCCTAGGATGTTTTGATGCCAACCTAATTTGAATTTAATGTTGGATGGCCAAGTTTGGATATTTTTCAAAGTTGAAGATGGTATAAATGCAGGATGAGTTAGTGGTGAAAAGAAGAAGAAAGAAAAGAGATAAGAGAAAATAAATAGTGAAGATAGATGTGAGATTGATGCAAATTAGTAAGTGTGTGTGATACGATTGTGGTAGATCAGTGCAGAGCCTAAATGCTAAGTGTTTGGATGCAATGAGTTGAAGTTGTACTCTATCATTCATGCATGCTTGCAAGTGGTTTGGAAATTTGTGGTGGATTTCTCTATTGCATTGAGATTGTCTTTTCTCTATAACATATTTCTTCTATCTTCTTTGTATCTCTATGGTAGTTCAAGTCCTCCAGGTTGTTAGCCCTATTGCATAGTGAATCTTGGTCTAGACAGTGGGCCTTGTTTCTCAAGTAGTGAATCTTTGTAATTAGTTTTGATATTCTCTATAATGTGAGTTAATCCTCACCATAGTTTTTACCTCATTGGGTTTCTAGGAAAATTTAAGAAAACACCCTTTGGCGAAGGTGTAAAATATTGGTGAATCTTGTATACTTCCCCAATAAAAATATTAATTTTAGTGGCGAATTTTTTTTTTTGTTTTTTGCGAAAAAAATAATGTCCATTGGCGAATCTTTTCTAATCACTAGAAGTCTGTGGAAAATCCTGGAAAAACATTTTTTTAAACCACTAAATTTTTTCCCTTGGGGATTAAAATCTATTTTCAAACCAATAAAATATTTCAATTGGCGAATTAAACCTATTTTCAAACTAGAAAAAATAATTTTGTTGATGATTAAAACTTTTTTTCAAACTAAAAAATTAAATTCATTGGTGAATTAAACCTATTTTCAAATGGTTAAGAAAAAAAAATTGGTGACTTAAACATAATATCAAACTAATAAAAAAAATGTAGTGGTGAAGTGTCAGTGCAAATTTTCCTAACCTTAGTTGCAATTCTTTCTTGGTCATCTTTGTAGTTGATGGGTCAGAGGTTTCAAAAAATTTGAAACTTTAGACTTTGGTTCTAAGGTTCCAAGTTTCAATGACCACACAACATTATGGACCATGACTATTTAATGAATTTTTTATGGACAATTGTAGTTGCATTCCGGAAGTATATCTCTCAAGCACTAGATTTGCAAATTGAAACCTTTGGAATTACACTAGAACCGTTAGATTTTTAGAAATCAATGGTTGAGATTTTATTAATTATTTAGGTCTATAGGTCATCTTGCTCTTGTTTACCATTTAATATTGCCTAAGTCAAATCAAATATTTTATGAAAAAGCCTTAAATCTTAACTCTTTAATCTTGAGGGTCGAGTTTCATCAACCTAGCGATGTCTCCATTTTAAATTATGCACGTGCATAAAGTTTTTTTTTAAAGAGGGACCATTCAATGAATTTTCGATTGACAGCTATAGACGCATTCCATAAGTAAATCCTTGAAGTACTAGACTTGAGAACTAAAAACTCTAGAATAATAGTAGAACCATTAGATTTTTAGAAATTAATGGTTGATATTTTATTAATGATTGGTTTTAGAAATCAAAATACAGTTATGATCATAAGTGAGTGAAATTTATTGTGACTTATTAGCTAGGACATTGATAATCATTAAGGTAAAATGAGACATTTAATTCTCTCTTTTCAATGAATTGAAGTACTCTACCTTTCATTTATTCTATTGAAATCCTCAATTTGGCTATGGTACTAGGCGACGACATGGATTAATACCATATGAATAGCCATAGTGATTGATTGGATAGCTTTGTATTGAAAACTATATGATGTGTTGTAGAATCATAGATAATGATGTCAATAATCCAGTGATGTTGAAAATTGATAGCTTGCATGGCACTACCAATTTTGACAATTGATAGCTTGTCAGCTTGAGTTACAGTTTACAACTTTGCATGTAGCTAGCTTGGGGTTCTGATTAAGTTGGATTTTTGGTTTATGTGAATCAAAATTATTACTAGGTAGTCAATAGTAATTATACACAACCTCAAAGCTCACACATGACATGTGTGAGGTGTACAAGGTACCATGTTGGTAGTGGCACTCTTGGAAACACTTTTGGCCCATAAATAAGGATAGTGAGAACAACTAAAACCATTCATTTAATTGTCATAAGGGTTTTTCATTTTGTAGGGTTAATAACTTAATAAGGATTTAGGAAGAAGATGATGTGCTATTATTAGGGATGCTTTAAATTATCCTACCTCTAGTTATGTAGTTATAGAGTAAAAGACTAATTTACTCCAAGTTCATAATGGGTGGAATTGGAAAGAAGTTGATTTGGTTCACGTGACTTCTTAGAAAGGTTTTGAACAAGGATGAGGAGCTATGATGGACATAAGTGCTATCCCAATGCATGGAGGTTGCAAGTAGAAGATGGGAGTAGTTTTACTACCCCTCATCGTCTGCATGGTTGCCTAGGCAATTCCCATCCATTTAATTTCAGAGCTCATCTTCTGCATGGGAGTAGTTTTACTAGCCCCCATCTTCTACATCAGTCTGGTTCTAAAAGGGGCTAAGTACATTGTGTATCTTCATAGCTTTGATTTCCCTAGTTTGATTGGGCCCCCTTTCCTCATGCATTTATTTTTAGAGTGTATGGTTGACTCGACAAGTCCCATGTGTTTATTTTCAAAGCTCATGGTTGACTCGACAAGTTCTATTTATTTTTAGAGATACATGTATCACATTTATGTTTTCAACTTTTCAGCAGTGGTCTAGTAGAAGCTTGGCACTTGTTCTTACATGTGTACTTGTACTATGTAATAACGTGACATTGTAATTTAGTTGTAATAAAATAAATGGTTGTGCTATTAACGTGGCATTGTAATTCATTTTATTAAGTCCTTTGCAAGTGAAGTGCTATTAATGGTTGTGTAATGTATTATTAATGTGACATTGGAATTCATTTTATGAAGTCCTTTGAAATGTTAATTTTTTGGCCTCTTGGCCTTGATGCCAATTCTAGTGCATTAAACTTTAAAGCAAATTTAAAACACATGTTTTAAAGAAAATTTAAAGCAAATTTAAAAAACATGTTTTATATTTATTATTTATATCATAAATTATTCAACCATTCGATGAACATTTGATTTATGGTGGTAGTTGCATTCCAGAATGAAATGCACAGAGCACTACGCTTGCTAACTTAAACCCACAGAATCACCCTATAACTGTTAGATTAACAGAGATCAATGGTTTAGAATTTGCTGTCAATGTAGGAGTAAATTGTTGTTTTTAATGGCTTGTTTTAAATGTTGTTAGCCATGTACATTATACTACCTAATTGTGTACAGTGTAGTCTGTAAGTAATGAGTAGATGTTTCAGTGTCATTCAGTTTTCTCATTGCAGTGCACCACCCTATTCTGGGTTCCATAGTTCTACTTCCAACAAAGCCATTCTAGTAACCTAGTTTCAAGCTTCAACATAGTTTCAACTTCAAGAATCAAAATTCAAAATTTGGGTAAGTTAAAGAATTCTTGTGGCTACGTTTCATCGCTTGACGTTTCTTAAAATCTTATTTTGTCAAACATTGAAGTTTAGGTTTAGGGTTAAGAGGCTTAAGAATTAAGAAAAAATAAGGACTAATAGGGAATTTACAAATTTCATATTGTTGATTGTATTAGCATGTCTACCACCAATGCCACTAGAGCAATGTGAGATAAAAAAATACATTATGCAAAATTGCTTAAAACCCTAGGTTTCATTGATGAATGCCATGATATTTATGATCTTGAAACCTATGGTAGGTGTACCTTAGAACTTAGATTTTCATCTGAGAATAAGGATGTAAAGAAAATGTAATTGCAAGTTAGTAGTATTAGTGTACCATGGGTAACTAGATTAGGGTGCATGATGTTACATGAGGTTTTCCCTTGCCCATAATTTATCATGGTTTGTGCCCTAAATTATGATGATAACAAAAGAGCAATTGTTAATAAAGATAGAAAAGAAGAATTGTTATCCATTAATGCAGAAAAGCTTGGAAAAGTGTTGGGCTTGGGGTTTACAACTGAAGAATTTGGAAATGTCCACATTGACCTAGAAAAACTTGCTAGTGATTATGAAGTAATGGATGAAATGGAGAAAAAATATTTCTTAAATAGAATAGTTTAGGATAGAAAAAAATTGAAAGGTGATCATATGCCTCCTTATGATTTGGATATTTTTAAACCATGGGCTCAGTATACTATTTCCATGCTAGCTTTTTTCCTCAGACTAGATAGCAATTTTGAAGTGGGTGCATGCCTCCTTGAAATGGCGTATAATATCCATTATGGTGTTCCACATGCCAAATATAATTTTATTGAGAACATTTTATAATCCATGCATAAACAATTTTTAATGATTAAAGGAGTTCCACCAAGACATTTAGGTTCACAACCTACTTGTGCTATCTTTTTCTATTCAAATTTAGAGGAATGTTTCAGACCAACAAGCTTCAAATTCAACCCTATGGTAATAGTAATCTTGAGCAAAAGAAAATGGCTCCAGTATGTGAATGGACCACTATTATAAGATTGTATGATTCTCGAATGAACTACAGTCATTTTGTAGACTACTTTTTGGCTCCATTGCATCAAGAAATTACAAATACTCCAATGCCTAATTGCCTATTTCATGTAGAAACTACATTAAACTAGGAAAATAAATATAATTGATTGATTGGTACTTAATGGAAGAATATACTATGCTAAGATTTTATTGATCAGAAGTACAATGATACAAACGTCCAATACATTTGATAGAAAGGGTTTTTGCTTTGGAATATGTAAGGTAGATACTAAGTATTGATGAAAGACACTTTAGCAGTTAGGGGAAGAAGACCTTATTTCCTTCTTTACCTTTTTCATGTGGAGAGATGAAATTCGAGAGAAAAGCATTTAGTGTGGCACATGATCTTTTGAATTTTTTTGATTTTGGTGCTACCTTTCAGTGGTAGTATGATCCATGTGACACCATTAAATCAATGATTGTGCTCAATAAGAATGTTGGAAGTAGAATTCAACATCAAAGTAAACCCTTGCTTGAAAACTTGAGAAACAAGGATTCTTGGGATGAGTTCAAAGTACCAATGGAGAAAAGTGTTGTTGAGAATGGTATTTCTTTTGAAAAATTGTTAGCATAAATTATAGAATTGCATTGAAATGGCAACTAGGAGGTACAAAAATTTTTATGAAAAAGTTATAAACCATCTAGTAGAGTAAAAATTCCAAATTCTCTAGAGAAGGAAGTTACAAAAAAAAAATTGGTCATGATAAAAAATTATTGCCTTTTGGTCTATGAGGAAGGACCTAGGTGATCCAAGAGCTCTTGTAGAGTATGTAGATAATGAAGAAGATCTTGAGTTTAGAAAATTATGGAATATAGAGCATCTGAATGAAGAAGAAGATGAAAAAGTGATGGTGATAGGCAAGAAGAAAGCCATGCCAATTTCAAACTTGGTTTAAGTGAGGCCACAAAAGAAGCATTTACTACTGGAGAAACCATAGCTGAAAAATAGGTTATGAAGGTGGTCGTTTGGGGTCCCAAGGACAAGGAATTCCTATAGTGATAGATGTACAACATAGAAAACTAGTTGATAAATATGGCCTTGGAGATGATAAAGTAGACCAAGGGAAAACAAGTAGAGCCAAAAGAATTCAATTTGTTAGAGCTTCAAATCCTTGTCCTCATGGTCAGACACAATCATAACTAGGACATGCCCAAGGTGGAGGGCTTGGTGCAATTGGAACTACCTTTGGTGGTGATGGTATGGGTAGTAGTATTAGTAGTGTTCAACATGTGCTACAACAAAAAATTACACAAAAGAGGAAAACAACACAATATACCACAAAAACACCAAGTGATCAAGGCTTATAGAAGAGGCAAAGGATTTTGACAGGTCCAACTCCAAGTCACACTACTAGTGGATCCAACACAAAGGAGTTATTTCTAGAAACTCCCCCAATGCTTGTTAGTCTAGCTGCAACATCATTAGTAACTGCAAGTACTCCTATTCCTTTTCCATTCAAGCATTCCATTGTTCTTGCATCCTCAAGTTTTGATTACATTGAAGAGTTTAAAAAGAAATCAAAATTGAATAAAAAAGAAAAGAAACAACTAATGGAGAGTGCGTCTACTCTAACTTCAGATTTTGCAACAACCATGGTATTACCCACATTTGACACAAGTAAAGAAATCATGAAGTACACAATTCTTGTTCCCACAGTTAAAAACAAACCAACAAATTAGATGGTTCCATTTGAATTCGAGGTGAACAATTTTTAATTGAATTTTTCTAGACTCATAAATACTCACAAAATTAATGTATCAAAGAAGAAAAATGAATTGGTGTACACATCATTGCTAAAGCAAGATAGAGAGAAAAAAAGGTTGCAGACTCAAATTGAAAAAGTTATAAGTAGAGCTAGCAAATGAGGAAGCAAAGAGGAAAGTAGTAGATACTGTGATATGAATCAGATAAAAATAATACAAACCAAGGGAAGAATGTTCAAACATAAAATGAACTCCAAATTGTGCCATATGTTCCATATGTTCCAGTGGTTCTAGTAAATCAAGTTAGTCAGGAAGAAGAGACAAGTGTAAGTACTGAAGGAAGAGAAAAAGAATCTGAAGTTCAAGAAAATCCCAAAACTTCAAGATAGGTAAAGCTAAATCATTTTGAAAATAAAATTATAGGAGACAAGAATAAAGGTGTGCAAAATAGAAGAAAGATTGCAGAAGAGTTTTGTTTGATATCCAAGATTGAGCAAAAAGATGTACATGAAACCTACAATGATGAACATTGGATGGAAGCTATGAAGGAAGAATTAATGCAGATTGAAAAAAATAATACATGGACACTTGTTCCCAAACCAAAAGAAAAAAATATGATTGGTATTAAATGGGTCTTTCGGAATAAGTTGAATGAACAAGGTCAAGTGGTTCAAAACAAAGGAAGACTGGTATGTAAAGGGTATTCACAAATGGAAGGTGTTGATTTTGAAGAAAATTTTGCCTATGTTGCTATAATTGAAGCTGTAAGGTTATTTCTTGCTTATGCTACATATAAGAACTACAAAGTCTATCAAATGGATGTGAAGTCTACTTTTCTAAATGGTGAATTAGAAGAAGAATTTTACATTGATCAACTAGATGGATTTCAATTGACTGATGAAGAAAACATGGTCTACCAATTGAAGAAAGCTCTATATGGACTCAAGCAAGCCCTTAGAGCTTGGTATGCTAGACTAGATAAATAATTACTAAAGATTGGATTCAATAAAGGTATTGCTAACAACAACTTGTATTTCAAATTGGATCATGATTTTTTTTTATTATTGAAGTCTTTGTTGATGAAATTATTTCTAGTGGATATGATAATCTATGTATCAAGTTTGCTGATGAAATGAAGAATAAATTTGAGATGAGTATGATTGGTGAGATGAAGTTCTTTCTGGGATTACAAGTTACTCAATTAGACAAGGGGATGTTCATATCTCAGTCCAAATATGTGAGACAATTGTTGAAGAAGTTTGGTATGGAAGACTCAAAACCTATTGGTACTCCCATGGCAACTGGATGTAAGTTGACATAGAATGATGATGCTCCCAAGGCAAATCAAACAAGGTACAAATCAATGATTAGTTGACTACTCTACTTAAATTAGACTAGACCAAACATTATGAATGTTGTGTATGGTTGTTGCTAGATTTTTGGTTGATCCAAAAGAGTCTCATGTGACTGCTATAAAGAAATTTTTCAAATATTCGAAAGGAATGGTTGATTTTGGGCTTTGGTATCCTAAGGATGATGATATTACATTAAATGCATATACTGATGCAAATTGGGTAGGAGATGTAGATGATAGAAAGAGTACTAGTGGTGGTGGTTTCTTCCTAGGGAAGAAGCTAGTATCATGGCTGATTAAAAAGCAAAATTCCATTTTGGTATCTACTATTGAGGAAAAGTATATTGCTACTATAAGCAACTGTACTCAAGTGATGTGGATGAAACACATGCTGAAAGATATCAGAGTAGTATATGATGAACCCATTTCCATATACTCTGATAACTAAAGTGCTATAAATATTCAAAGAATATCATGCTCCACTATATGACCAAGCATATATCAATCAAGTTCCACTTTCTGAGGGAGAAAGTGAGTGAGAAAGAAGTTGGATTGGAGTATGTGCCTACCAAAGAGCAGGTTGCATATATTTTCACTAAGCCATCTCCAAAGGATACTTTTGAGTATCTCAGAGGGATGTTAGGGGTGATTACCCCTCCTAATATGAAATAGGATGCATTAATTTGCACCAATCCGTGCATTTCATGATCACATTTTGATCTAGATTGATATTTCAGTGGCTGCTACTTAGGGGGAGTAGTCAGATGTACATATATGTGGTTCATAGCTTGCATGTGGAAATATAATGTTTATCTTTTCCATTGATGTCAAAGGGGGAGAAGTTTAATGTGAAAAACTATTTCTTATCTAGAGAAGTTCATGTAGAAGAGGCCAAAGAAGAAGAGTTAGAAGAGTGTTGATTATG
>VDFB02281492.1:638670957-638681731 GCA_007258455.2 Sequoia sempervirens
TGGTTGATGAATTCTTTTATCACAACAATTTATTGCATCTTGAATTTGTTCTTTGTGGCTGACACTTGCTAAATCATTTTTTTTATAAAGTAGAATATTTGACTTAAGAATGAAATATCCCTTGTGCATCGAAGGCCAAGGTGCATGAAATGAACAGAAAGTATGTCGATTTTCTCTTCAGGATCATCTTACTCAATTGTCCCATTCTTGGAGTTGGATGTCACTGAATGGACTTAGGAACAGTCTACAAGCCGCTCCCCTTAGAAGGAGTGCACCAAGTCGCACCAGAAATGGTTAATTTTTTTCTTAAATTTTTGTATGCAGGGTATTCTGAGAGCGAACATTTTTTGTTAGGCTTACAAATTTTTCTACAAAACAATTGTGACTAACACACTTCCCTTATAGTTTCCAAAAAAAATATTCAAGAGGATTTGTAAGGACATATTTGTTTATATTTTTGCAAATATTGTGATCTCTTTCCTTTATTTCATCATTTAAATAAATTGTTAATGAAGTACCATCCATTTTTAGTGTATTTCATCATTTTCCCCATTATGTTGTTTTGTAGGGGTGGTCATGGTAGAGGAAGAGGCTGTGGAAAACTAGAATTACAACATATGAATATCTGCTCTATGATGCTTGGAATTTTCACAAAGTTCATTATGTTTTTGTAAATCTCAGTTATCACTGAGTGTTTTGTAAATCTCATTTGTTAACAAAGTTCATTATATTTTTGTAAATATTAGTTGTCACTAAGTTTTTCGTAAATCTTAGTTATCACTGAGACATTGAATGTAAGAGGTTTTGATTTGCCAATGAGGCTTAATGAAGTAAATTTTTAGAGTGTTTTTTTCTCCACTCATAAATATTGTGTTGTGGCTCCTCTTGTTGTTTCTAATCAATCATATTTGTTCAAGCATTTTATTCTTCATTTCATGGTGCTTCTCTCAACATTTGAATATCTATGATACTTGAAATTTATATGCATAAATTCATGAGGACTAATCAAGTTAGATTTGATTTGTAAATGACTAAACCAAATAAATGACTAAACCATGACTAAATAAATGACTATCACAACTAAAATAAATGACTACAATGACTAAATAAATGAATACAATGACTAAATAAATGACTATAATGACTAGAATAAATGACTACCATGACTAAATAAATGACTATTGTGACTAAAATAAATGACTACAATGACTAAATAAATTACTACAATAACTAAGTAAATGACTATAATGACTAAATAAATGACTACCATGACTAAATAAATGACTACCATGACTAAATAAATGACTACCATGATTAAATAAATGACTACGGTGACTAAATAAACAACTACCATGAATAAATAAGCAACTATCATGACTAAATAAATGATGACTTAACAACAATCAAAGACTAAATTAACAACTAAATACACCACCAAATTGATCAACCAAAACAACCAATAAATGACTAAAAATGGTTTAGCCATGAATTTGGTTGTGTTATAAATGACTGGCAATAAACTACTAATGGTCACATGACCAATTTTTAGTAGTTTTTTTAGTCATTTATTTCTATTTTTTGTACTAGTGATATGTGCAATCATAAAACTTGATATATATAGATATTAATATAAAGTTAGACTACTATTTTGAATTGTGATATATTGTGGAAATTATTTTGTGTGCATGGTTAGTTTGAAGTAGAACAGAGTACATTCCATCACCAGATGACCAAGGAGGAAAGGCCCACTACTTGAGTTATCCAATAACTTTTATAGATTATTTTTGTTGTGGTAACTGTAGGTGATTTTTTTTTTAAAACTTTTCCTTTTCTTTAAATAAATTTGGTTATTCATAGTTAATTACATTTCAGTTTAAAATTTTATTTATTTGAATTATCTGCTAATGTGCTTATTCATAGTTAAAGAATTAAAACTTGGATTTGTGCAAACTGGAATTTATCATTGTTAGTACATAATTTATAAAGTTTCTTCTTCTTTTTTGTTGTACTTTCTATTATAGTTTTTGTCACTGCACTCCTTGTCACAATTTTTGGCATAGTTCCTGTCACAAAACAAAAAAAGAAAAAAGAAAAAAAATGGATTAAACCTGATTTCATATTAAATACTTGTGTGAATTAGTTGCATTCATCCCAACTTAGTTCACTATTTTTAGCCCTTTGTTATATAGACACGACACTTTTCATGAGCTTAGGACCCCCAAATTAACACTTAGGAAAAAAATGAAGAAATAAATACAAGTTCCCAAAAATTGATTCAATTGTGTTAAGTCTATATGAGAGAATTATAAGGATAATTTGCCCCAACTTTGATCCACAGTTTTGTCCAAACATTTGTAGCAGTGTTGTTGAGAAGTGTTAAAGGCTTGTTAGTCTAGTGAATATATATATATATATATATATATAAGTTGGGTTGGGAACAATCCATTCCTTTCTATTAGGTAAACTATTAAATAGTTTACACATATAATCTAGTACACAAATGTTATAGTAGAATTTTTAATCTTAAGTTTTGATTATTTTATATTTTTTGTATATTTCAATTATTATCTAGAAAATATGGTGTAGAGACCATACCCATATTATTCATTGCACAAAGAGATTTAATTATTTGGTTGTTACAAAAAAGGACTAGTTCCAAAAATTGCATTGAATAACATTATATCATTAAATTATGTTTATGACAATATATATGAATCTCCTAAGCTATTATGGGTTTATATACCCACTCATTACATATTAATATATTTCCTACATTTAAATTTTTAAATATTTTCCTTTTATTTATATAAATTTGGTTATTCATAGTTAATTACAATTCAGTTTAAAAGTTTATTTATTTGAATTATCTCATAATGTGCTTCTTCATAGTTCCAAAATTAAAACTTTGATTTGTGCAATCTAGAATTTATCATTTTTAGTGCAAAATTTATAAAGTTTCTTCTTTTTTTTTGTTGCACTTTCTATTATAGTTTCTATCACTGCACTTCTTGTCATAGTTCCTAGCACAGTTCCTATCACAAAACAGAAAAATAAAAGATTAAACCAGATTTCTGATTAAATAATTGTTGTGTGAATTAGTTTCATTCATCCCAACATAGTTCACTATTTTCATCCCTTTGGTATATAGACACAACACATTTCATGAGCTTACATCCCCCTGAGTAAAACTTAGGAGCAAACTGAAGAAATCAATACAAGTTTTGAAAAATGGATTCAATTGTGTTAAGTCCATTTGAGAGAATTATAAGGATAATTTGCCCCAACTTTGATCCACAGTTCTATCCAAACATTTTTAGCAATGTTTTTGAGAAGTGGTAAAGGCTTGTTAGTCTAGTGAATTAAGTTAGGACCAGTGTGCTAAGGTGAATGTGTATGCAATCATCAACCTCACCCAAGTAATTAACCTTAGTTTTCTCTATTATAAATCATATAGATGCATGAATCATAGTACAGATAATAAAGGGATATTTTTTAAGGATATAGGAAGTAGTTCATAACAATAAAAACCACAAAATGAATTAAAACCATTAATTATGAACATCTAGTCCAAAAAGAAACTAGTTGAACCTGATATTGAAAAATGTGTCATTGAGTCCACCTTTGAATCTCCTTCTAGTGTCCAACATGAGTTGCTTGAATACCTCCTTGCTCATTTTTCCATTTGCTTATCTAGGGACTTCACTACTAAGATAGGTGGGTACTTATTTGTCAGTTGGTCTCACATGCTATTTAGAACTAGATATGGCACTAAAGAAACCATCAAATCCAATCCCATAGTAAATGATCTTATGGAACCTTTCATTCCTAGTACAATAAACATGAACCTTACATTTCATGATAAAAAAAGAGGGATGTTCTAGTCATGAGCCTACAAATCCTTTAGAGGAAATATCTAATTGTTTGTTGGATGAATGGAAAAATTCTTTACGATTTTGTCCATTTTTTGTTGCTAAATTAGAGGATACTAGTCTTGGCACTTATTGCATTCATGAGGTGAATGATCCTATCCCCAATATCATAAAATCTCAAGAAGATGTAGGGGGATTGTGGTAGATGTTTTTTGATGGTTCTAGAAATAGAAATGGTGTTGGTGTTGGTGCTAGTGTAGTGTTAGTATCTCCAAGCAAGGATAGGTATTATTTCTCTTACAGGCTTCAGTTTAGTTGCACTGACAATGTGGTTGAGTATGAAGAACTCATCCAAGGTCTCCAACTTGCAAAAAATTAAGAAATATCAATCTATTATAGTTTTTTGGTGATATCGAATTGGTTGTTCGGCAAGTCCAAACTCAAAGCTCAACTGAGAATAATCTACTAAAATCCTACAAGAATATGGTTTGGGATTTAATTGAGAACTTTGAGGGTTTTAACATCCAAATAATTCCAATAAATCAGAATAAGCAAATTGATAGACTTGTAGTAGTTGGTGCTCAATTTGACATACCGACACATATTGTATGTAAAAAGGAGCAAAATATTAGACTTGTCTTGAGGCCTGCTATTTCAGATAATCAAGATCATTGGCAAGTCTTTGATAGTGACCAATAGATACTAAATCTTTTGCAAGATGATGCATAATTTTCTAAAAGAAATTAGTCCAAGTTGCAAAATTAGTATGGTGGTCATATTGTGTAGCTGAGTAGCAACAAGCTACCAAATGTTCTTAGATTACCCTTGAAGATATTTTCAACCACGGTGATCATTTAAAGTAGAAAAGGATGAAATTAGCTGCAAAGAAGGGTGAATTCAAGCCAATTGAAATTTCAAAGGGTGAGTCTCTAAACTCAGGAAAGGTATGCGGGTATGTGCAAGATCATCATGGAAAAAATAGGCTCTTAAGTGGCAATAAAATTTTTAAAAAAAAAGAGTTAGGCAACTTGACGTAAAAATTTGAATAATATATCTATATTATTTCAAAAATATGTAAGAATAGAATCTGTAGCAAATTGAATGTGTTTTTTAAACTACTAGGTTTATTTAAAAAAATAAAAAATCTATTTGTTTAAAATTTGAAATTTCAATGCAGTAGTACCTAAATTTCAGGGAAAAAATAAGTAGGTGTATGTCCCGATGTGATGCATATTTTTTTGTAATTTTTTTCCAAGTAAATAAATAATTTTAATTTTTTTATTACAACTTTTAAAAAATTTAAAAACTTATATGTCTGACCACCTTAACTTGGCTAAACCTTCAAGAAATTCAATTTTTTTTTAAATCCTATAGTATATGAAACATAGAATGTGATGCATGTTTCAGATTCAAAAAATGTGATACCATTTGAAAGCTATAGATGTTTTTCAATTAGCCTATCAATCAGGACTTTAGCCATAATTCAAATAGAAAATGAATAATAATTATTTATTAAATTCATTGTAAAGGATAATTTATATTGGAGGAAAATTGAGAATCTCCTTTAAAACCCCTTTTTGTTTCATCAATTTTGGGTAAAAAAAGTCGTCAGTCACATACCCTACACATACCCATCATATCACCACTTTTTGGCCCATCATGATCCTGCACATACCCATGCTCTACTACTAAACATGATGCTTTTATAGATCTTTACAATAGATAAAATGATGCAATTTCTTGGAATTATAAAGACTTAAAGGGTTTTGACCCAATCCTTTCCCAACATACTATTGAATTAGACCCAAATTCCAAACTTGTAAGGAAAAAACAAAGGCCTATAAATTTTAAGATTGATCCTTTAATGAGAAAGGAGTTGGCCAAATTAATTGAGGCTAGAACTATTTTTCCCATCAAGAATTCTTCATGGGTTGTTAATCTTTCTCCTGTTAAAAACAAGAATTGGGAAATAAGACTTTGTGTAGATTTTAGAGACCTAAATAAAGCATCCCTAAAAGATCATTATCCCCTTCCCTCCATGGAGCATATTTTGCAAAGAGTCAATGGGTCAAAAAGGTTTTCTTTCTTGGAAAATTACTTAGGATATAATCAAATTTTGGTCCAAGAGTGTGATTAGCATAAGACAACATTTACCACAAAGTGGGGAACCTATGCTTGTTGTAAAATTCCTTTTGGTCTAACCAATGCAAGTGTCACTTTTTAGAGAGCCATGAATATGGAATTTCAAGGTGTGATCAGAATTTTTTTTTTGGAGTACTTGGATGATATCACGGTGTTTTCAAAGCAAGCAAGTGACTGTTTTAGTCACCTTGAGCAATTATTTCAAACATGTAGGGAATATGGTATTTCCCTAAATCCAAATAAATGTTTCTTTTCCACTAATCAAGGAAAGCTTCTTGGGCACATTGTTTCAAAGGATGGCTTGGTCATTGACCTTGCAAGAGTAAAATTTATCTTGGACATCCCAATTCCTAGTCACAAGAAAGGATTACAAATTTTCCTAGGCACAATTAACTTTGTGAGGAGCTTCATTCCAAACCTTGCTACTTTGGTAAAGCCTCTTACTTCTATGCTCAAGATCATACCCTTGTCAATCCTAACTATGACAAGGATTTTATTCTTTATACCTTTGGAGGTGAAGCAAGTATATCACCTATTCTAACTCAGCTAAATAAACAAAATCTAGAGCAGCCTATTGCTTTCTTTAGTGAGCAACTGAAAGATTATGAAGTCAAGTATATCTATGTTGGAAAGAAAGCTATTGTTTTTGTTAGATAATTAACAAAATTTAATCATATGTTGTCTCATAATAAGATAAAACTAATTGTGCCACATGTCAGTGTCAAAGAGTTCCATTTGAGCAAAGATATCAATGAGATAAGGGCTAGATAGATCACTAAGGTGATGGAGTATGACGTTGACATCAAAATCACCAAGATATTAAGAGGAAAAGAGTTATGTGAGCCACTAGTCTCAGCATTTGAGACTCCTATAGAGGGGTTTCCCTTGTGCTACAGGAACCAAATCACCAAATACAAACATACTAGGCATTTGGTTGCATCATATGACTACCTTTTTACAAGAAGGTAGTTATCCTATAGGTCTAGATAGGGCCAAAAAGAGACATGCCAAATTACAATCTATCCCCTATGTCATAGTGGATGGAATATACTTTAGAAAGAATTTCAATGGAGTCCTATCAATATGCATAGAGGCAAATAAAGTCAGCAAATTTCTAAATGAATTCCATGATGGCTCTTTAGGTGGCAATGTTTTTGCAAGGACTACTACTATAAATATTATAAGGGTTGGTTATTATTGGCCAACATTGTTGAATGAAGCCCAAAAATGTGTGAGAGATTGTAAAAAGTGTGCTTTCTTTTCTAGAAAGTAAAGGTTGGTTGTCCTCCTTCTTCAATCCATTCAAGTTGATCATCCATTTACATAGTGGGGTTTGGATTTCATTGGCATGATAAATCCATAGTCAAGTGTTGGTCATAAGTGGATTTTTACAACAACAAATTAATCTACAAGGTGGACAAAGGTAGTTGCTTTGAAGGATGAGACTGATGCTTCAGTTTTGGAATTCCTTAATGGAATTCTTACCAGATTTGGCACTCCTTCCACCATTATTTATGATAATGCCAAGGCATTTACTAGTTCTTAAATCCTTGATTGGGAAATGAAGCATGGAATTTACTTGAAGACCTCATATAATTGCTATCCTTAGGGTAATGGCTTGGCTGTGTCTTTGAACACAAATCTAATCAGAATTATCAAGAGGAGCATTGAATACAACCAAAGGGTCTGGCATAGTAAGTTGAATACATCCCTTTTCGATGATAGAATTACTCCTAAAAAAGTAATTGGTAACTCTCCTTTCATGTTGGTTTATGGAAGGGAAGCAAGGTTTGCCATTATCATTGGAGTTTCCTTCTCTTGATTTGGCACATCAGCTAGAGTTAGAAGAAAATGATGCTATAATAGTAAGGTTGGCTAAGATCTTTGAGTTGGAAGAGACAAGGAACAAGTCTATACAAGTCATAGAAGCACATCAAGCATAGGTCTAAAGAAATTTTGATAAGAAGGCAATCCATATAGAGTGTTCTAAGAGGGAGATCTAGTGTTGAAATAGGATGTTGATAGAGCCAAATATAGAAGACATCCAAAGTTTTATTGCATGTGGAGTGGTCCATACGTCATCACCAATTGCAAGGAGGCCAATGCATTCAATCTTTCCATGTTGGGCAGTGAGCTTCTTCCAATCTTAGTCAGTGGGATTCATCTCAAACCTTATTTATGATAATTTTTTAGTTTTCATGCATATATTGTAGATTTTTTTCTTTCCTTTAATTTCTTTGTCCACCCTACATTCTCCTTAAGGGAATGTATGTTCCTAGTTTCCATGCTTTCCTCTAAGTGTAGGCCTGCACATGTTTTCTTTTCCCCTTGGGAGACCCAATTTTGTAAATTCCCTTCATGACCCCATGTAGAATGGATTCTTAAGGCTTTTGGACTCCATGATTAGCATCCAATCATCTCATAAAAATTTCCAAAATATTTTCATTTCATGCCACCCTTAGATGACCCATCATTTATAATCAATCTAAGTGATCCTACATGGGCCATCTTGCATAATTTTTCCTTGGGGGTTCCTCAAATTGACTAATTCGCAATTTTCGAGGGTTTCAATCTATCCCTTACCTTCTTCCTTGCATTCCTTATTCATTTCTCCATCACTCCTTCCTTTCCATGTTTTCCTCTAAGTCTTTTAGGTTTCAAATTTGGCCTTACTCATTACCCTTTACTGATCTCTCTTCCTTCATTTTTCACTCATCTTCATCTTCAACCTTCTCCTTCCATCTTTTCTTCTCACTGATGTCTTGAACCCAAAATTTAGCTAGCCAGGTTTCTGCATTACCTCACACATTCCTACAATAAGTGGTATACCTTTAGTTTGACCTCTGACCTCTGACGGTTTGAGGTCTCGCCTCCAAAGTCTTCTTAGAGCATTTACCATTTCTTCCCCTCTTCCTTCTATAAGGAAATCTAGGAGCACATCTTATGAAAACTCCATACAGTAGTGCCTTCGGTAACTTTCATTTCGATTAGGTTGCCTCAAAGACATAAATAACTATGTCCAAATGCGGAATAGACATAGTTCATTTCCTACATTGATCCATCTGAGAGAAACACATGTAAATTCAACAGCAAGCATTAACATATTCTACTATATGAACCAGCAGACATTAAAAGTGAAAACATAAAACTAGAACACAAAGATTTACGTGGGGAAAATCCTTTCGGATAAAAAAAACCCACACTCCAAAGATCGAGCCATTGTACTATTCAGCAACAGAATGGTTACAATACAAATTCAGGCTCATAGCCTCTTTAGAGATTCATCTTGTTCATTCTAGATACTATCTGGTAACCAACTCTCCCTCAGTACATTTCCTGATCAACCTCTCAAACCAAACAATCTTTGTACTGTTGCAATACCCTCACACAATATATAGTACTGATCAACACAGGAGATCTATTGGAACTATAAAAATCTGATGATCTCACATATTAGTTTTACTCATAAACTTCCAGATTTGATACTACCGTGTGCATTTTCCACCCATATTTTGCCATTTTGTCCCATTGAATCAATTGAGTCATGCATATTTTACATCATGGTTCAAGTCGGCATGACATTTTCTTTGTCTCCCCAACTCATTGTTGCTAACTTCTATGTTTTAGGGTGGTCGGTAGAACTTCTCACATGTCTCAGCGATCACATTGGCAGGTGGAACCTTATCGGCATGTATTGTGGCTATCAGGTTGAAGTCTGCCCGATCTTCTCTTGTCTTATCAACTGGTGCCTAAGTGGTCATTTCAGTGAGAGTTGGATTCCTCAGAGGGAGGTCTCAATGACTTTGTTATGTCATGTCGACCCGAAGGAGCGGAGGATGTGTATTGGTATAAGTTATAGCTATTGGTGTAAGGTCTTGGTGAGTGACCTTTGGTCTCGCCGACCTTACACGTTGATTCACTTTGATATACATCACTATAAGTTTGAGGTTTCGAGTGGTGGTCTTAGTGATATGTATTTGTCTCGCTGACCACCGGTGAAGGATATATTTTGGTGTGACTTATTTACTTCGGCATGTGGTCTCGGGGTTACTATCAGTGTGACTTGGAGTCTTCTATGGGACGTCTCCCCGATTTTGTAAGGTCTTTCCAAATGGATTACGATGGTAGCTTTGTCGGCAGGGAGGTATGGTGGTCACAGCGACAAACATGAAGATGAAGGCTTCTATCGGTATAACGATATTGATGTCTTGGCGATACATTGTGGCTCAAGGTTTTTGGCAGAACAAAGTGACATCTACAAGAGGTCTCCCCGAGAGCAATATTCTATAGCGACTATGAATAAAGCGAATGAATAGCACATGAGGAATACACTTCAATATAACATGCGGATGGTCACGACGAAGGTGACGAACAGTGAACACAGGCAGCAGCGATCAGCGTTATTATTTCCTTTGGCATACCTGCAGGGTTGTCTGGGCAATTGCCTTTGTAGATGATTAATTAAGATTTATACACTGAGGGCCAACATATGAAGATTTCTAAATGTTGTTGAGGCTGACATGATTTTTGCCCAATTTCCATGGAGGGCCGACATGATATTTCAAATGTTTTATTTTCTTAATGCTGGGTATAAATATGCATCCAGATTGTAATTGAATAAGATCAGATTTTAGATAAAAAGTAGTAGGTAGTTAGATGGCTACAGTAGGATAATTTTCTCTTTTTAGAGACTATGTGCATGATTTCAAATGGTGGTTTCAATGAAATTCAGCTGTGTGGAAGTTTTGTTTTGGTGTTAATTG